>PQXH01000097.1:0-81321 GCA_004786125.1 Botrytis tulipae
GGGGGTGGGGGGTTAGGAGGAGGGATTTAGGGATTGGGGGAGAGGTGAAGAGAGGGGGTGGAGAGGGGGGAGGAGAGGATGGAGATGGGGATGGGGGGGTTTTGGAAATGGGGATGGGCGAGAGGAATGGAGACGTTGAAGTTGTATCCTCTCGTGTTGGTTCTGTACGAGAATTAAAGGTTGAGAGTCTGGGAGATGAGGGGAAAGAGGGGAAAGAGGAACAATCACATATAAACCCGGTATATTCATCGCGAATATCTTAAATATCAAGATACTCGAGGTCTCGAAGTCTCGAAGTCCTGAGACTGGATTACATGTATCTTTCAATCCGACGATAGGATACTCGTTCCCGAGGCGAACTGAGGGAAATAGAGTAGAGTAGAATAAAAGATGAGATTCAAAGATGAGGGAGGATGAGTATATATCCATTATCTATAATATTAAAATAATGGATATTATTTATTTGTATCTATTTGTTTATTTGTTTGGGTAGGTAAGAGTATTTATTTGTTAAGATTGGTGTTTGTATTGTTGGTTTTTGGGATTGGGATTGGGATTGGGATTGTGATAGTGATGGGGTTGGATGGATGGGGAAATGGGGGAAATGGGGGAAATGGGGGGTGTTTTTTTTTTGTTTTTTTTACTTGTTTTGATGGGGGGGGGTGAGATGAGATGAGATGTTTGATGTGTTATAAAATCTATATGGGTTTGTTTATGTATTATTATTTGGGGGGTTTTGAGGGGAGGGGATGGGAGATGGGGGATGGGAATTGAATATTTTGATAGGTGGTAGAAGTGGTAGAGTGGGTTAAGAGCGAAGTGATGGTTACCTATATATATATATATTGTATTATATTAGAAAATATAAGTAAAGTATATTGAAATGAAATAGATAGATAGGTAGATACTCGAGGTTTATAAGATTTTATATGTTGGTTTTACATATATTGATTTGTATATTAGTTTATGTATAGATTTTACTAACTGATATTCAGTAGTGGGTAGGTAGATAGGTATACAGACTAATAGAATAGAACGTGATAAAAATGGACTTGTATATATCTCGTAATATAGGTTAAGAATTCTATCTATATTTATATTTTAAAGGAAGAATTCTTATATTTGGTTGGTAGAGATGAAATAATCGGAATGTAGATTCGGATTAATGAATAGTGAATGATAGTGAATGAGGGGGGAGGAAAGAATTTGTGATGTTATATTATATGAAGGATAATTTGTCGATTTTTAGGGATCTTTATTATTCTTTTACTGGTGATTAGTTGTGGTAAACTGCTTACGGTTGTGTTAGTTCACGGGATGGACTAATGTAAGTCGATGCTTATCGAAGAGTGCGCCCACTCTTGAGGAGAACTATCGTTATGGAAATGGAAGCTTACATACATACATCCCACAACTCCACCTGTTGGTTCTGACAGAATATTTGGTCTTCTAGCTCGATTCGATATACATCCATGAATGATGATGATCCATGGTTTAAATGGGTTGAGTTGATTTGTTTATGTGGTGGAATGATCTAGTGGTTGCTACTGAATTTCGTTGGTGGATATGTTGTCAGCATGGATATCAGAAATTGTTACTCGTTACGTATATTCGCATCAGCTACATAAGCCAGTGAATTTCTTTGAAATGGAGTAATGTACCTAGGTGTACAGATGTTGGAATCTTGCCAACAAGTGTTGGTGGGATTCTTACATATATTGGAAATGCACGTCTGAGGCTGTGTATAATGTGAGCAGTTTTCCCCGCACTGGAATTAGTGAGATTTTTATTTCTTCGTCTTGTCTTCCATTTCTTATTTGATCTATGCTCAATCCCATTAGTACGGTGCAATTTATTCATACAGAACTACCTACTGCATCTTCTTCATCTTGCAATCTTATCCATACTGAAATATCCATTCGATCCAACCGTCATGGCAAAATCTTTCGAGGGAGCAGAATCTGTTTCCTCTAGTACGAAAGAACTTTTGCCCAATCTTGTTGATACAATCGCGGCCACAGAACCCGAAGCTATCTTCGCCGAATACCCTGTAAATCCCGTTAGTTATGAATCTGGCTATCAAAAGTTTTCATATGGATCTTTAGCAAACGCCGCTAATGGTATAGCATGGTGGCTTCAAGAAAAACTCGGACCTGGGGAAGACTTTCCTACCTTGGCTTACATTGGTCCCAATGATATTGTCGTCAATGCTTTCTTATTGGGAGCTGTCAAGACTGGGTACAAGGTGTGTAATCTGATTGCTTCAAGACCATGTTTCGAACAAGCAATTAATATCGACCACTCATCTAGGCCCTTCTTATATCACCGAGAAATAGTATTCGTGCGCAGGAAAATCTACTTACTTTTACCAAATGCAAAACTCTGGTCACAACAAGCCCCCAATCAGCTCAGCTACAACCTATGATAGCTGCCCTATCTTCAATGGGTATTCGCATACTCGAATTACCTAGCGTTCTAGATCTAATCGAAAAACCTCACGAACATTTCCCGTTCGAGAAATCTTTTGAAGCTGCGAAAGATGAGCTGTTCGTGGTTTTACACACTTCTGGAACTACAGAATTACCGAAGCCTATTGTGTGGACTCATGATTACATTGCTACGGCCACACAGCGGAATGAAGCTCCTACCGGCTATGTTAATCAAATGGACTTTTATGCTGGGTAAGAAAGCGATGATAATTGGATTCTATGTTTCCTAGCTAACTTCAATGCAGAGTCCGTATTTTCAATACATTTCCAAGTTTCCATGTAAGTTATTTCGGAATCGGTGGTAACAGATTGACTCTAATCTGAATAGGCAGCCGGTGTCTTCTTCGGTTTGATCAATGGAATATCCAGACGGAGTATTTCAATATATCCAATAGCTGGTTTTCCTTCAGCTAGTCTTTTGATTGACGGTCTCAAGCATAATAATGCTGATATCGCGGTCCTTGTCCCACCCTACGTTGTTGATCTTGCTCAAAATTCAGAGAGTCTGGATTTTGTGGCCACAAATCTAAAACGTATCTTTTATCTTGGAGGTGCTATTCCACCAGCTGCTGGAGATACCATCTCTTCCAAGATTGAACTTATCGGCCACGTGGGAGCCACAGAGACGGGATTTTATCCTTCCTTGAAGCCAATCAACTCACGCTCAAACTTTTGGGGTCACCATCAATTTGATCCCTGCGCAAATATATCCTTTGAGCATCAGGCTGATGATCTCTATGAAGCTGTTTGGAATAGAAACCTTGATCCGGAAAAATTACAAGCTATCTTCAAAACCTTTCCAAAGCTTCAGCAATGGAGATCAAAAGATCTCTACTCGCCACATCCTACGGAACCAGATCTCTGGCTTTATCGCGGTCGAGGATATGACATTATAGTTTTCCTCATTGGAGAAAAAACAAATCCCATTTCCATGGAACATCGCCTCAACCAACGCCCAAAGATTCGTCAAACAATGGTTATTGGCGCATTGAGATTTCAAGCTGCTCTTTTGATCGAACTTGTCGATCAAAAGTCAATAACTGCGACAGAAAGGGCACAAGTTATTGAACGTATTTGGCCTGCTGTAGAAGATGCTAACTCGACGTGTCCGGCACATGCCAGAATTGCAAAATCTCATATTCTTTTCACGGAGCCAGGACGTCCAATTCTTACGTCGGCAAAAGGAACCATTCAGCGAAGTCCTACATTGCGAGAATATGCTTCTGAGATAGAGAAGTTGTATGTTGATGCTGATAAGATGTCTGCATACAGTGCAGATGAGAATGAAGAAAATGAGGAGCTTGTTGATATTCGCAATATCGAGGCAGTACATAAGCTCTTACGTCAAACCGTTCTCAAAGTCACTAAATGGAATGAGTTCAAAGTACATGATGAAGATAATTTGTTCATTCAAGGGATGGATTCTCTGCAAGCGTTGCAACTTATTCGATATTTGAGAAGAGCTTTGAGAACGCCCGATCTCGCTATCTCTATCTTGTACACCAATCCTTCGATTGCCCAATTGCTCCAATCGATCATGGCTATGTCTCAGGATGAGTCGAACACAAATACAGTAAATGCATCGAATCGTCGTCATAAAATTGAGACAACCCTCCAACAATACGTTCAACTTGTTGACAAGATCTCTAGTAAGCATGAGTTTGGGGAAAAGTTATCACCGGTCAATGAACACGTAGTCGTTTTGACGGGATCAACCGGTTCTCTTGGATCATATATCTTGAGGACATTGATGCAAGATAAATCCGTATCACATATTTACTGTTTAGATCGAAGCTCCTCTGCCCATTCCCGGCATCTGGAAAAGAACGAAAAGAACGACGAATCCACAAATTTCCCAGCCTCAAAAATCACATTTCTCAAAACCGATCTCTCTAAACCCGATTTAGATCTCGATGACGAAACATACAAACAAATTCAACATTCTGCAACAGATATCATTCACAGTGCGTGGCCCGTAAACTTCAACCTCTCGCTCGAAACATTCAAGCCACAACTCGATGGGATTATTCATCTTCTATCTTTCGTCTCTGCAATTCCGCATCACGTCTCTCTTCTCTTCATATCATCTATCAGTTCAATTCTCGCTCTCGAATCCAGACCCATCCCTGAGACAATCATCGACGATGTATCGGCACCTCTCCCAATGGGATATGCCGAGAGTAAATTCATCTCCGAGCGCATTCTCGATTATGCTTCCAAGACAAAACTTCCCACCGTCGATATAAAAGTCGCTCGTGTAGGACAGATTGCAGGTCCTGCTTACACATCCGGTGTATGGAATCCATCCGAGTGGATGCCTAGTCTCGTCATCACTTCTTTCCACATGGGATTTTGGCCAGAAAATCTTGGTAGTGATGAGATGATATTAGATTGGGTACCAATCGATATCCTCTCCTCTTCACTAATCGATCTATCCTTCAACCAACATCCCAAAACGTCCGAATCTGGCGCTAGAGTGTTTCATCCTTTGAACCAGACTCCTACGACATGGAATACCCTGCTACCTATCATTCTGAAGACATTGAATGCTTCAAGCCCTGAGGCTCACCCCGCTGTCACTGTAATCCCATACACTACATGGCTCCAGAAACTTCGAGAGACAGCAAGAGACAGTGCCCTATCCAACACCATGGAGCTTGCTGAGGTACTTACTAAATACCCAGCAATCAAGTTGCTTGAATTCTTTGAGGCGCTACCAGAAACTACGTGGTCTGACAAAGATTTGGGTGAGGCACTCAAAGCCAGCTCACAATTGGCAGAATTGGAAGGCATTCAATGGTCGTGGATGGAAAAATGGGTCAAGGGATGGATTTAGGGTTGGAATCCGGCGATAAGCAATACCCATCTTTGATTGATGGGACTTTCATGAGGGAATGAGATGTAGTGTTTTGATGTGGCAAGCCATGGACACGAATATTTTATTTTGTGAATTTGTTGATTTTCCAATCCTTCTAGTTTAAAACAATCACGGGGTTCCTTTTATTTATCTCAGAATCATGATTAAAATTGTCTAAATCATCGAAATCGTAAATACTTCCAAGTTGCGGTTTCTTAAATTCTATTATTACCCAAGTGAAGCTACTAAATAAACCTCACCAACAGTCATACCCCTACTACTTAAACAACGCCACCGACTTTCTACTATACCCCACCGTCGTAGGCCACGCGCTATAATCGGGCGCGAACAAAATCGCATCATTGCAATCACTTCCCAAACTGGTATTATTCAACCACGCCGGTTCCCAATAATGTACACCCCTGCCCAATCCGTACGGAACATTTCTCACCACACTAATAACATCCTCCGTCCACTCCAACTGTCCAGCCACCGTGTACGGAATCGCCGGCTCGCTACTCTCAGGAATCGGATTATATTGGCCATCGCAAATCGCCGGATAATCCGTCTCAGCCACGTGAACAGGCTTGCGATAGGTTTCCGCAACCCAATGCAGCGTCGTGCGAAGATTGGCGAGCGTGGCGGCCGTGCCGTAGAAAGGATAGAAGGAGAAGCCAAATACGTCCCATGCGGAGAGCGGCACGCCGTTCGCGGTTAACGCGTCGAACCAGCGTTGTTGCAGCGTTACGTTCCAGCCGTCGTCGATGTGGATCATGATTTGGGGTTTGTGTACGCCGGCTGCGAGCGCGTCGTCGACGCCTGCCCGTGCGGATTTCCAGAGCGTGGCGAAGGAGGAGAAATTCTTGTGGAGTGCGCTGGTGGGTTGGATGTCGACATCGACGTAGCCGACGGGCCATAACATGCCGTGGCGGATTTCGTTTCCTAGGGCTACGATATCGAGTTTGATACCGGCGTTTTTGAAAGATACTAATGTATCTTTTACGTATCCTCGCAGGGTCTTGGCGAGAGGTTTTAACTCTGTGGGCCACGCGGCAGGAGGAGGTTGTTTATTTGGATCGGCCCAGGAATCGGAAAAGTGGAAATCGAGATAGATCTTGTATCCTTGTTTTTGCATGCGTTTGGCGAGATTGAGATTGTATGCTAGACCGTAGGTGCCATCGACGGGGTCGACCCATTGACGAAGTCGCACGCTGTTCATACCGCCGTCGCCGAGAATGGCTTCGGCGGGACGGGTGGCGTTGTGTTTGAGAGTGTCTTTGAAGATGGAACCGCCTTGTTCCAGCATGAGGAGAGAGGATAAATCATGTCCTTTGAAGAAATATGAGGAATCTCTAGTACGTGCGTTAGTATTTAGTGAGGGAGGAATCGAAATTGATGTTCTCACCTTGAATGGTTCTCTGGTCTTGCCAATGCTATGGGCAAGACTGTAATTAAAAGACCCCAGAATTTCATGATTTCTCTTGTACGTATCCCACACAATTAAAAAACTAAGATACTTCTCAAAAGAAAATGATAAATACCCCACAAGAATCGACAAACGCAGCTCAATTTATACAAAAACCCAATTCCCACCCGGGCTAAATCCATCTCCCCAACGCACACCACATCTGCAAACCATGTCCGGCAACCCCACAAACACGGGACAGCGCCGAAACGCTACCCAAATCCTCGTCCCCTGTTCTCCGCGATCCGAAATCTCGGGGAAGGAACGGATTTGATTTTCCACCATACAGATGTGTGGTGTGAAAAAAATACGACGTGCTCATTTATCCCATTCTCCACGTGCTCCGAAATCTAGATGGGGGTGTGGGGTATATTTAATCTGCGTTTAATCTGCGTTGATGCTGCACCCCTCATTTGGAATCTAGCGGGCCAATCAGGAGATGGGATGAAATGAGTGGGGATGTCTTTCTGGGGAAGCGAGGGGCTCCGATGCAGGCGCGGAGGTGGAGGATACTTGGGGCTTGGATTGGGGCTGGGACCGAGGAGTTAAGATGGTGGTCACGCGGTATGGTGAAGAAACAAAATAAAATAAAATAAAATGTATGATGGTATTATTGTTCGGAGATTGTGGAAAGGAAGTTGCTTGCTGATTTGGTGTGGCGGTTAGGAAATTGGCGAGGCGAGGACCGAATTTTCGGGATTGGAAAATTACCTCGTGGGGTGGTGGGTAGGTAGTAGTGAAATAAGCGTATTCTGCCCACCCACTCTTGGTAATCTTCATGATTGATCAGAGAAATCGCTGAAGATTTGGTTCAACGGTCGACTCGGGAGATTTTACCCAAGAATTTTGAGCCGCGGTTTGTTTTGCATCATAAAGCGGCGGCAGATGTGCATTTTGGGTGTTTGGAAGATACTGGAGCACTGGATCAGAATATGCGGATAGTGATGGAGGAAAATTCGGGAGGTGAGTTCCTACTCAGATTCATGTTAACTTTAAGTTTGAGTTTGGTGCTCATCAGCGTGTCTTTAGGGCAGCAAAGGTATCCTGAGATTTTGCAGAAGAAGGGTTATACTAAGTAGTCAGTCAGTATCCACAAATTTTCAACCTAACCTATCCTAGATATTAGAATAGGAGCGCTCGATGGAGAAGAGTAGGGAGGCTCACAAAATTAAAATCTAAGTAAGGAGTAGGAAGAAAGAGCCCAAATCTGGGTCGGGAAGGAGAAGGGACTGGCCTACCAACACATATCATCTCGCAGAAAATTCCTAAATAAAGCAAATGAGTGATAATTTAGAATATGGAAGTGTATGACACAAGTTGGAATGAAGTTATCGACGGGTTGCCTGAAATATACTACTACTACTCACACAACAATTTTCGAAGAAAGAAGTTTCCGAGAAATGGGACTATGGATAATATTCCAGTAATGTGAGAGACTCGCGTACAAAATGCAAAGCATCTTAGAATCTTCAACTAAGAAAAGAAGATAATAAATGAGTGAAGAGAGAACCTCTTCCCTTAAATACTAGATAAGCATATATATGTGATCCAATGGCGCATGATCTAACGCATGAGGTCTTCGACTGTCACAGAAGTACCGATTCATTTTTCTTCCTCTTTCCGAAAACACAGGCTTGATCCTGCCCTAGGAATAACAGACGATCGAAAACAAAAACTACGCGTAATTTTCTAAGGCTGCACGGTTATCAAATCGAGAAGAACGTGTCTTAGGAACAGCTTCAAGATTTGGGCAGCATAGTATCTACCCGGGCTGGTGAGCTAGGTGTCGCTGCTTTTTCCCTATGTTAATATAAATATAAGATTGCCTACCAGGAATGTTTTCTCAAGCCCCAGAGAGGGTAGGTCGAGTTTGTATCTGTGAGCCTTGATAAATTCTTGGTTCTATCCTCGTCAACGAAGAGAACGCGTTGAATGTTAAGCTATCCGAGTAGTAAGTGGAATCACGCATGATGGCTTGTAGTGGTATGCAAGCCACGCCTCCTGGAAGCAGACGTGTTCGGTCCGAGAAAGTGAAAAGCTAAAGAACTTTCCTGCGGACTGAAATAGAGTCTGATGGGTGGAAGCGCGAGGATCCTTTCAAAAAGCTGTCGAGCAGAGGTAACGAATCAAGGTTTTCTTCATTGGCCGGAATCATCTCCACTAGCTCGGTTGTGAACGGTCCAACTTATTCTGGATGTTCGCGAAGATCTTCCAATGTATATACCATACTGAGAGCTGGCTGGTGAACGGCCGCGAATCAAACCTCCATAATTATCTGGATTATCTTTTGTGCCGACCACTCGTTCTCTAGTGAATTTAAAACGACGAAAAATTCGATGCAAGTCGACTGGCTTGGACTCTAAGTGTTTCTCATTGCTCCAAGCTCGTCTCAGATGGTCTTCCACCACGGGCACTAAATGATCAACCAAGGTTTTTGATGCCTTGTGATTCTTCATCAGGACTGGAGCTACCAGCGGAGCCAAAAAGTCTGGCGTAAAGCGAAGGACGACTGCAGTAATCATCAGATCTTCTGGAGAATCCAACGCAGCACTCAAGAATTCGGAACTGTTAGATAACTCTTCTCCGAAGAAGGTTAAGCTATTAGCCGCAACTGTAACTTTCTATGTCATTGTGAAAACCTTTAGAATGGCCGAGGAATCGCAATCATGTGGAGATTTGCGAAAAAAGGAGAATGACATCAATCCAGCTAGATAACTGTGGTAACCATCACTTTCTAGGACTGATATTTGATATTACGTTACGGAAACCTAGATGTAATCGACAGAGAGCATGCAAAAAAGAAACCTGGTGGATTATTTCAATGAGATGTATTACAAAAGTTCCCCTCAACTGACTTCCTGCCCCTTCCTTGCAAACCAACCCTCAGTTGACCTTTTTCCCAGCTTCTGCCTGCTTTGCCTCTTCTAGAAACCACTTCCCACCTCTCTCTATACCCTCAAGAATACTCACCTTTGGAGTATAACCAAGAACTCTCTTTGCTTTATCGCCATTCAGGGTGCGAATGATCGTTGTCAGACGGACCGATTCCCTAGTAACGCTCGGCTGCCGGTTTCCGAAACTTCGTATCCAAATAATATACTCCCCAATAACTGCCATAAGCAGCGCAAGCCATTTAGGAATGATCTTTATATCTTCGTCCTTGATAGGAAATCCAATCGTCGTAGAGATACGTCTCTGGAACTCCCAAAATAAGATTCGCTCATCGTTGGTGATATTGAATGTTTGACCATCAACACGAGTTTCGAGCGGTGGTACCGGTTTTCCATAGGCGCTCAAAAGAGCTTGAGCTGCTAGAATATGTGCTTCAGCTAAGTTTCCGACATAGATGAAGTCGTATTCATTTTTGCCGGCACCGATCTGAAATTTTCCTTTTCCTTGTCGGCAGACATCGACGATCTTGCCCATACATATCGTATCTCGCTCACCGAAAGCGGTGGCAGGACGTAAAGATACAGTTAGCATTGAGGAGTCGCCATATTTTCGGTTGGCGGCAAGAATATCAGCTTCAGCGACCGCTTTGGTAAGAGTGTAAACACGCTTTTGTGCTGGGTATTGTAGGACTGGAAGATCCTCGTCGGCATCAATCAGATCGCTGATATTGTCGTGGATGACCGATGATGTAGAGGTATTAACAAATGCCTGAACCGTTCCTACTTTGAAAGCTGCGGAGATCAAGTTTTGGGCGCCGTTGACATTAACTTCTTGGAATACCGAAGGCTGAAGCACCATGGAAGATAGTATGCGGCTGTGCCTGAAGCATCACTGACTCAACACCAGAAAGACTAGTTATATCGCAGGTATGATAGGTCACATTGGGGACACGATTTCTGGTAGTATTGATGTCCAAAACATGGATCTCGCAAGTGGGTTCGGATTCAAGAATATAATTAACGAGGTGAAAGCCGATAAAACCACATCCGCCTGTGATTAGCACAGGGCTCAAAGAAGGAGTGCTGGTGGTTGTCATCGTACATTGAAGTTTTCAAGCTTGATGTGGGTAGAAATGAATGGGAACAGTAGGAAGTCGACTCTATGCTTGTTGGCATTTGTCAAGGTTTTGACCTGCCTATGTGTTGGAAGGACGTTGGTGTGATGTTGGAGAGAGTTTGGTGTGGAATCACAAGTTTTAAATCCCTGCTCCACACCAACCAATGTAGGAGCAGCTCTCTAGTACTTCTGGAGTGAGAAAAATTGCAGGTTTTGGTGACGGTGGCCTGTGCCACAGACGGGCATGTTTTTTCTGACCCGAAGAGCCCGCCATATCAGTGCAGCTTAGCACGCCGCTCTGCTGCGGCGGGGTTGCATGGTACTAACGATATTAATCGGCATACGAACATGCAATATGTGTCTTCTTTTCAAGTAATTATTTGTTATTGCTGTTCTTACACATGCTACTCGAAAAAAGGATTAGATGAGCCTGGTAGGAAGATGAAACGACATGAAGGATCTTTGCCTTCCAATATGGACGTATACCAATACAAGAATTGCATGGATGTATATCTTGGTTAGTGTAATAACTGAATCTCAAGAATCTCTAAATTTCTGGTTGTTGTATATCATACACACTTCGGTCGACATATTTGGAATATTCCTGAATCTTGGATACTTAAGACTCGCAATACACAAGCTTTTTCTAGTTCTAATAACGTATAGCTGACTGTACTGATCAAGAATGTAGATGTTCTCTGCAAACGGCATCACTTATCCATCCACGCTATTCTTTGCCAAACTGTCAATCATGCTGCTATATCTACGTATATTCAACATCGATCGTGCCTTTGAAATCATAGCCTATGCCGGAATTTGCTTCCAATGCCTGTTCTATGCTGCAATAACCGGTGTCGCTATCGGGTCCCGTGTAAATTGCAATGGACTTAATGTGAGCAGACTTAAACCCTGCTTCAACTACAGTGACCCTCTGGTGATTTTAACCTCATTCGTAAACTTTTTCATAGACGTTCATGTTCTTGTGCTGCCATTTCCTCTCATTTTCCGACTCCAGTTGCGCTTTAAACACGAGCTTGATTTGGCTGCCGTATTTTCAGGTGGCATCGCGTGAGTGCCTCTTTTTGCATCGCCTAACTCCGCTAGTGCTCAATCTAACCGAATATCAGAGCTTGCACGGCAAGCGTAGCACGTGTATTCGAATATTCTCTTTAACACAATAATCCGGATATACTATGGAATCAAGCAACCAATGCCGAAGTCACGTAAGCTATACCTCCCCAAATACACGCTATCTGTTCTTTAATAACGACACTGATTCTTTACAGCATTGTCGTAATGAATATCGGAATTATTGTTGCTTACGTTTCCTGTTTTCCCACCTTTTTTTTTGCACGCCAGAAGCCAACTAACCTCACTTTCCCAGTCGCTCCGGGGCCAGCTACATTCCAGACTCTCAATCTTTCCCAGATGACCACAGTCGTAAGACAAATGATACAACAGCAAACCATCCAAAACAGTGATTGGAAGTGGCGTCCATGAACTCAGAAAGAAGGTTAGTCATTATATAGAATTGCAAAGCAACATATCAGCATATCAACATAATACTTGACGAGAAGTGGTACTTGCACTTGGCTACACACCTTCTGTTGGGTGCTGAGCCGAGGTCCCTTCCTGGGATGGTTTTTATAGATTCAATTTCTCTGTGATTAAATAATTACCTCATTGAACACCGTCGCCTATTATTTGTGAAAATCTATATCGGTAGTGTAGTTACTCCTTATGAAGTAAAGTTTGGATTAGGTCGCGAGGTCGCGGCTCCGCTTTCTTAGCCTGCTCTGGACCTCGTGAAAATGTTGATTAACATGTTGATTTACATGTGGTTGTTGTTTTTTGTCGTGATATGAGACATATTTTTGGACTTCTTGTGGCATCATTGAGTTCTTCAGGACGATCGTTCGTTCTGATACATTGTTGGATATCATCTGATGCTGCTCTGGCAAATTACGCTTTTGAATTCTTGATTTATACTTCGGTTTATGAATGATAAGCTTCATATTGAGACGAAGTGATTTTCGTCAAGTAATTGATTTTGGAATTTGGCGTGTTTAAAACCAGATTTCATGCTATAGCTAGTGAGTTCTTTTTGTCTTGAATAGGGCTTTAAATGATTTAAAAATTGCACATAAATCGAAGCGAGCGTTTCCCTCGGCAGTCCAAGTGAGGTGATGCTTTAACCCATCGTCTAATCGCTCAATGATAAGTTTTTCGTAGATTCGAATTCAGAATTTGTAAAAAATAGTCAATTTGAATCCTCCAACCGTTGAAACCAGGGTCAGATCTGATTGCAAGTATCCAGAATGTATACACCTGTATCAATACAATTATCGTGACTATTGGTCCAGGCCAAGCAGTTTTAGAAGAAAATTGCACATAAGCACAAATTCGTGTTGATCATCAATCTGGGCGTCTATTAGTCGATGCAACAGGTCGGCTCACCTGGTCTCGCAATTATTTCGCGTATAAGTACTGAATCGCTTCCAACTAATTGGCGAATCTCACAACAACCATTACAACTGAGAACCATTTAGATCACAAGGATACTATCGGATTACACTGGAGAGAGCGACAACGAGTCAGATTTTTGTCTCAGATTAAACGATCTATTTCAATTAAACACCTCAAAGTTAATACACAATGTCTCAAGATCAAGGACAATCTGCTTCTAGAAAGAAACATTCCACAGGGCGAGAATGGTCGGCTCGCGATACAGACACCATCAAACGTATGGTGAATGATCATCCCCATGAGGATTGGGAGACACTCCGAAAGTTATACGAGGAAGGGAAATACAAACTCTCACAGAGTTATAGTTCAATAGTTGTTCAGAAGGAAGTGAAGGCTAGATGGGAGAAAATCGCCGAAAGGACGGACTTCACTTCAAAACAATGGATGATCTTGTGTAGAGAACGAGATTCCAAAGATCAGACACGTCGCAGCTACAGTAGGATTTGGTTGAAGTATTTTCCAGAATACACGAAGAAATCTCTAGAATTAAAGTATCGAAATTTAAGTGATAAGGATATAAAATATTACCTAAACGAATCTGCGGCTAGTCAGGCGAAGATTGTTCGAACAGAACCGCCAGGGGGGTATGCTTTGAATATGAATCCAGAAGATAATGCCAAATACGTCTATGCCACTTGGCTCGAAGGCAAGGAGAGGCAACTGATGAATGATGATCAGTATCTACACAAATATTTCCTGAAATATGGCTTCAAAAATCTCACCATAAACGCCATAAGTCAATTCGTCAGGAAAATGAAGAGAAACCACAAATTAGTGCCTAGCTCTATCCCTGCTGCTCCCACCATGAAAGGCATTTGGTGGAATAAAGAGAATCTCAGTTATCTCAGACGTATTGCGGAAGAAGAACTGCAGAGTCTTTTTCACGGGGATTGGAAAAGTGTACTCAAATATCGCTTCGAAGGCTTAGGGCTAAATCAGACCATGCTCTCACAGAAGTATAATGCTCTACGCTCTGGTAAGGCCGCGGTGGAGATTGACGTGCGGATAAATTCTGCAAATCTCAATCGTGAGAAACAAAATAAAGTCTTTAAACGGGCCCACGGACTGAAGAAAATTGTGTGGGATAGTGCAAATGATGATTTTGCCCTGGCATACTACTTGTATTGTAATGGGGAAGAATCTCGCAGTGCTATAAGGGCAGACGAGGAATTGTTCCTGAAACGCCATGATTTTACAGATAATTTAAAGGAGGTATACGATCGTGGCAGCGAACTTAACAAAAAAGGATCAAAGCCAAGTGGCGAAAAGATAGACCTAAGAGCTGGACCACCGGGAGAATACTTGATGGATTTGGAGGATTGGGAATTCCACGAATGGCTTTGTGATACCTCGGATCACAACCCGGGTGAAATCACAGACCTGATGAAGTATCATATGCCGCGATGTGTGAATGAACCAGCTGAAATATACAATTTACGGCGACATTTTTGGGATACGACGGGACATGAAGATATAGAATGTCCATTGAAATTCACTAGAAAATCTACTACTCAGTCAAGCATAAGCACTACTAGAACACAGAGTAGTAGGGCAAGACTATCTAGTAGTCGAGAAAAATCACAACCAACCAATTTTCAAGATAATCGAGACCTATATGAAATCACTCCTCCGCCACCTCGAAAATCATCCCACTCAAAGCAGCCTGCAGGAGGATATGCATCAGGAGGATGGACAAGCGTAAATAAACCAGCACCAGAGCAGCGACATCATTCTCCATCTAAAGTCCGCGAGACCGAATCAAAGGGAACTGCATCTCTTGCGCTTCGACCAAGTCCTAAGCCTCGCGCCTCGGATAATACTGCTAGTAACTCAGCGGTGAAACGGCCTGCTATATCGACTGAAAGGAAAGATGGTAGTAAACGGACGAGAGAGGGAACTGATCCACTAAGAAGGTAAAGAAAGATGGGAATTGATAGAAGCCAAGATACACTCGTCGCGAAGCGATAAGAAACTTCGTCATTCTCGATTTTAAATTGATGTATCAAAATAATGTTAAACATTATCATATACAGCATCTTGAGCCGCACTACAAACTATCACTATCCCACACACTTTCATTTACAAATAGTGATCAGATGCTACTTAATGAAGGTCACATCTTGAGTTTAAATATTGGAACAGACTGGACTGCCCGCCCTGTACATGAGAAAAAACGAATTGTATTTGCTGGTTACTAATCTGGTACTCCTTCCTATCACATACAGACTTGGCTCGCGTGATTCAAAAACATTGTAAATTGTGTGTCTGCATGGCGAAACAAAATCAAGAAGCCAAATGAAAATCAACAGCCAACATCCATCTCCACAACTCCATCATCCAAACCGCGATACATAAGAATCCGGGCGCAAGTCAATCTCAGAGACAAGAGTCTTTCTGATCTGTCAAACCCAAAGATGCTCGACATCTGAGCTACGCGCAAGTATAGAGTCTCGCGAATCCCCTATGAATTATCTGGAGAAGTGCAAATAATACCTTGGCCCAACTATTCGAGTAATTAGTATCCGCACGCAGCCAGGAAAGCAGGATAACTCACGATGGGAAGATCGCAGCACATGTTGATTTTTCCAACAGCGGAGCAGACATCGTTGAAAGATGCTATATCGGTGTATGCAGCCGGTGCTGTTTGGCATTGAGTTAGTGATTTGCTCCGGCTATGGGAGGAGAGTACATACGAGCTTCACAGTCTAGATCAGCTACACCGAGGACATCAACATCGCAGCATTGGGGACTACCGCTGCTGCAGATAGCATCTTGTCGAGATACAAGGGTTGCAGGCATTGCAAAAGCAGATGCGAATAAGGCAGTCATGCTGACTACGATGCTGATTCTTGAGAAATACATATTGGAGAAGGATTTTGTATAATAGTTTTGGTGAGAGCAAAAGTTATTGTCTTGAACTTTATTGTGATGATGATACTGAGAATGAACTGATGATGATTGTGAAGAGGAAACTCCTTGCACTTTATAGATTTTTCTGAGCTCGTTCCTGTTAACTCTCCTGGTGGCCAACGTAGGTCAGCCATGCCTTAGGTCAGATACATGATGTCAGTTCACGAATTTTCTTGATATTTAGCACAAGGTGACGATAACATAGAGCATGATCTATCCTATCATTGGAAGTGATATTGATAAGAATAGAAAAAGCAATAACATCCAGGGATATCGCATGGTGATCATTGGATAACCCGATTATGTGAAGATGAATATACACTTGGATAGTGATTGCCGAGGACCAATCCCATGGACTACCATCGGTTCCTGACATATAACATCACCAAGTATGAGCCACTTCTCGGAATGCCGGATTCAGCTTTCCAAGGATAGAGGGGCAGAGAGGATGGCTTTAGAACCCAAAGATCAGCGACTTGCGCATGATATATTGGTTAATATGGCTCAGGCTGAATAATATCATGTGCAGACAAAAATCAAAGGTTTTTTTTTTTTCAAAATTCGATTGTTAACCAATCAATCATTATCTGTATTTCGAGTAGGACACGATTTTTCCAAAGCCTACGATTGATCGGACAGTACAGATTTACTTAATTTCAAGCATATCTGTAGCTATAATATCATACATAGGTATGTGTTTTTTCTGAGATTCTCTTTTCTTTTATAATATAATGTGCACCGTGCACATAGGTTCGTTCAGCTCGAAGACGGGACGGGACGTAGCCGTTCTGGAGAATTTATGATACTACAGCAGCTAAGCTTCAGGGATCGGCTAGCCCCATATCTCCACGCTTGACGCGATCATCGTGATATATGGTTGGGATTGAAGTGTGAATCGGCCAATTTTATCTTGTTATACGACGTGCATCCGAACGACGAATTTCGAGGCAGCTATAGTCTCATGGGCGATTGACGAATGATGATGCTTCACGACTTAATTTCGATCCATCTTACAATATAATCGTATGATAATGAGCAAGCTTTCTGTATCGGCATAACACATCATACCATAACAAGTATTGGAGGCCTGGCTAGGCGGAGCTTCAATGATGCTATATCAAGGCTATTTTTGGTATGCAGATAGACAACCGATTTTGTCAGAAGGGAAACCATGACTGCTGTCAAGCAAGGAAAGATCCGAATTTGAAACTCAACCATGTGGCAAACATGCAATATCATGTTGAATTATGGGTAAGATCCTGAAATTGCATTTCTTGGTAGGCGTGTGGCAAAGGTCTTGCTCCGGTATTTCTAATGCAGGCGAGCAGAAGAACCGTAGCGATACCCCCGATTGGTCAATTGGAGCGAGTTGAGCATTCCAAAACGGTAACTTTGTCCGAAAGATCGGCATTTTCTCCTTTCTTTCGCTTGCTCAGGTACAAAATTCTTGACAATAAATAGGATTTGTTGGTTCCAATTGAAATGGGTTATATCGTCCACGTTAAAGGTCCGTCATAGATGATAAGGTTGTATGGCCATGCTGGTAAAAAAATATCTTGATAAGTCAAAAAATTTCACTGATTTACATTCGCGTGGGAAGGACATCATTATGGAACGAGGACGACATTTTCAAAGACTGGACGAGAAGCATTTGACGTCGAAGCTAGTCGCACTTTCGCATGCAGTGGGTAGCTTACTTTAAAAGTCACGCATATATCACGTGGAAGAACCTCTCTCTACATCCTAGCCACCACATCGGAATTTTTATCTCTCATCGTAACTCGAACAAAATTGTAGGCCAACTCAGCAAGCCTTGATAGAATGCATACAAAAAGGAATTGGTAATGCTAATCCCTAGATTGGCAGGCGCTCGATGAACAACCTTAAACGCTGACAGCCCAACGTCACTTCATCCATTGAACATCACAGAGATTGAAGTCAAGAGCAGTATGTATTCTCTACCTAACACTCTTCATCATAGTTCGACTAGGGAGTCTATTTCTAATCCCTTCAATGAAATTGATGGTGCTTCGCGGGATGAATCATAGAACCGATGACCTTTAATGTTCAAATAGTCGAATATTTATCCCGCCGTTCCTCTCGCCTAACCAATACTCCAATTCTAAATGTTCAATAGCAGAATGTTTAATGTGAGAGCAATATCGATTTATAGCATTTCTTCTCATCCCACCAAAGATAGACTTTATTCCCGGTTCTCGTTGTCTAGCTGCAGAATACAGAGGTCGATGATAAGTCAAACGACATGTCAAAGTTTGTGCATAACATTGTTTCTGCATGTCCCGAGAAACAATGAGATCATAACACAATTATCCCTCGATGCCGTACAGCTCATTTCGAACTCTCCTTCGTACAAAATTTCGTGTACCAGTATCTGCTTCACCATCATATTCTTGTTTTTTTCTTCCTCGACTTCCAGTTGGTTATTCTCCTTATCATCACAAAGCTCGCTCTGTAATTTTTCAACCTCGAAGAGTGTCTTCAGCAAGGGTTGCTCCTCTTGTCGTAAAGCTGCAATTTGTTGTACATATTCCTGAATCTTTATTTGAAAGTCTTCGATTTGCTTTTGGTGTTCGCGAATGGCATATTGTGCTTGCGCAAGTGTGTCCTTGGATTGTGTGGACTGTTGGGCGACGGCCTCGAGGACTTTGGAACCGGACTGCACGGTGGTATGTTAGTCAAATGCGGAAGTTTTTTGCAAGCAATGAAGAGGAAGAGTGTAAAGCGCAAAGGGCGGGTTGCATAATTGGGTTGAGCTTACCATCTGTTCGGCATTTCTGCATACCACTTCGTTGTTCTTGGGCTTCATGGTTGTAGCTTGGGAGTTGGAGTTTTAACTTGTAATTCGAGGTGCTTAACTTTCAAACTCTCAAAATATTTGGGATCAGAAAAGCTTTTTGTGTTGGAGGCGCATGAAATAAAAGTCGAGGAATAACTCGAGGAGAATAGGAAGTAAAGAAGTAAGAAAACTTTGAAGTCATGATCGGCGAATGTTCACATGTTAGAGATATGAGTTGTATACTGGAAGTGATCATTCCTTATTCAAAGTTTTCTTGTCTGAATACTTTTTGGGTCTGGGTATCTAAAATGGACAACTCAGTAAATGAATTCCCAATGTTATTCCCAACTATTGACCCACATTTTGTGAAATATCATCTAAGCGAGGGCAGTGAATGAAGTATGTATAAAGTGAAGATATACTCCCAAACCAATCACCACCAGACTCCACCCGCTCATCCAAAAAAATTCACAATCACCACCAAAAGATGAATGAGCTTCCTTTAAAAAATAAAACAAAAAGGTGGTGGTAACAGCATCATCCCCTGATTAAGAGACTCTTGATAATGAAGTCAGGCGCTCAGACTAATGGACGCTGGCCGAAGAGTGAGAACCATTGGCAGAACACATCGTTAGAAACGCTTTTGTGAAGGCTTTTCGCGTACTTGGAATATATATTATAGTAACATCACGCCGCTATACTAATGGATGATGATAGCACGGGAAGGAAGTTACCGTCACTGCATCAATGTGGAAGTAAGAGAATGTTTTAGGCGGTTAAATTTCATTTTTTGTTATTATTTGGAATGTATTCTATCGTTGAATTTCATTGCTGCGACCGTTCGCATGTTCAGTTTCATTGTTTGTGATGATCAATGTATCTTGTATCCAGCTCGCAAGCACTATCTTTGACTCCGATGTCTGAGGCCTAATGGCGCGGAAATTTAGTATTGGCTCATGAGAGATGAGGATTTAAGATCAAAAGAATCATAAACATCAAAGCATGAGAGCAGCAACTTACACCGCAAAGTAAAAGACCTAGCTCAAAGCCAAACTGGTTTACAGTCACTCTCGTTTCCTCCATCTTCCTCTACTTCCTCCAAATCCGAAAGCAATCCCGGTTTCTCTACTTCAGTCCTCAATTTATTGTTCAACTCCTGCTCAAAATCTTCCATTTGCTTTTGAATATTTTCGAGCTTTGTCGCCTTTTCCTTGCAATCCGTATTGTATTCCTCATAATCTCAAATTTTTTCTTCGTAGTCAACATTTTCTTGTCTTAGCTTTCGGATGCGTTCTTCATAAATTCGAATATCCTCATTGTTATCTTGGAGAACCATCGAGAATGAATAGATTTCTCGCTCGTTGTGGCGCATTGTGCTTTGATTTTCCTTGATTAACGCTTTGATCTGGATAAAAGGGCTCATCAGTCGCTCTTCGCGTTGGTATAGAATTTGGTATCGTATCGAGATAGGGGTTTTGATATTTGAATGACCTACCTTTTTGGAAGCACTATCTTTGTTCTTTCCAAAGTTTCCAATCATCTCGGAAGCGCTTCTTTTTGGTGGCATATTTACAGTCTGGCTGATATTGAGTTTTATGTGGAATTTAAGTGTGTTTAAGAAGAAAGTAGATCATGGAGTTCTAAGAAAGATATAATCGGGGTTGGTAGGTTCTAGTGAATATCACGAAAGAGCAAAGAGGATCTGTAAAGTAATCTTCACTTTCTAAATTTGAAGTGTTGATTTCCGCTGAAGTCAAATCCAGTCTAGATGATAGATGTTACATTCTCCCATGTCCCGCACCCCCCATTCCCACGCATGACCTCTGGCTCTACTGCTTGTTGGAAGATCTGTTGAGGAGGTAGTGTTAACATCAAGTCGTGAAGGCAAGACAAATGATTCGTCGGAAAGGGTATCTATGACTTACACCATCAGGCATTGCCTCCAGTCTCCTGGTTTTCCACCTTCACCTTTTTCTTAGATGAATTTTCTGCCTCGTCCAATCCCTTCTCAATCATCGCATCCAATTCCTCTTTTCCAGACTTTAAAAGCGTCTTCAAAAATTCCTCTCCCCGGTCTTGGGCCGCCAGAACTAATTTCTCCTTTTCTTTGAGTTCACTGATTTCCGCTCTGAATTCTTCAAGTCTTTGCTCAACACATCGTAGGTTTCTTTGCTTTCTAACAAGTTTCCCCTCGATTTGTCGGATTTCCTCCTCGTCTCTTTCAATCTCAGACTTTACGGCCATGGCGTGCGATTCGAGGAGTGTAAAACGTTCTGTTTTGTTACCCATACATCTTTGACATTCTGTGAGCGCTTGTCTGACCTAAGAATAAACGCAGTGTCAATTGTGAAGTCAAAACGATTTGAGTATGACAACGAATAAATATTAACTTCGCTGACCTTCAGGAAGGGGTCATCTAGCTCAGTCTTACAGACCATCTCGAGAGCGGTTCTTTTTAAAGAAATCTTGATAGTGGACATACTGCTAAGCTTTGGGGTTGGAGTTGAGGATCTTCGACGCTTTACTATTTTTGAAGATGAGGAGATTATGGGCGTCGAACAAAATAGTGTGTGAACAGAAGCAGCCGATAAAATTATCTCTGGAGACTCGATTAACAGTACGACGCTAACAAAAACTTCATTTTTGAAGATTGAAGTGAATATAAATCAGGACTTGTGTTATCATCGAATAAATTCCGGTGAAATGTGAGCTTCATTGCTGTATATATTGCCCTAATAGCCGCAAACTTTCCCCATTCCATTTCCAGACAAACCGTCTTCCGCTTCAAATCTGGATACCTAGAAGCAGAAAGTAATTAGTCTTGATAGCATGTGAGCCCGATACTCCATATATCTGGAGGAACAGTAACTTACATTGCATATTATAGCCCTAGATCTCATTTTTGATCATCTTCTTCTCTCCGTCACCCACAATCTTCTCACCCTGATCTGCCTCGCCCTCCTTTTCTAGCGACAAACCCGCCTTCTCCAACTTCCCTTCCAGAAATTTCGTCATGTCTTTCTGCACAACTCTCCGCAAGTTCTCTTCACGAACTTCCCCTTGCTTTTGAATTGCCAGAATCACTTCCTCTTCCTGTTTCAACTCCACAATTTCCTGTCTGTTCTTTTCGATATCTTCTTTGTACTCTTTGTTTGTTTTCTCGAGCTCTTGTATCAATTTCTCAGAATCCTGGATGCATTTGTTCCATCTCTTAATATTGGATCTATGAAACTCGATATCTTTCTGGTGCACCAAGACGAGGCATTTAAATTCGCTGGTTTCTCTATTGCTGAAAGTGACTTTATCTGCATTCTCTTTGAGCATCTCTTTCATCTAAATAGAGAGTAATTAGAGAGATCTATGGCATATACAAATGTTAGAAAACTAGAGTATAGATTACTCACTCTCTTGAGTGGACCACCCTCGGCCTTTCCAGAGCTTCCCATCATTTCGGAGGCGATTCTTTTTGGAATCATGTTGAAATTGGGAGATAATACCAGGCTGAGACTTTGATACAAGGTGGATTTTTTATAGATAGCTTGAACACTTTGGGGAGTATCGTCTGCTTGGACGTAGGAGAACTTCAGGGTTGTGGATGTTATGAGAAGGAGATGGAGAGAGTGTGACTTTAAGTGGGTGCAAGCTGAGATACGGAAATGGAGGGGATTTCTTTCACTTTCAAGAGCGAAGCTAGAATTTATGAGAGTATTGGTCTGCATTCAAAGAAGTCTACCCTAGTTCTTGGTTTTCGGAGGGCCATGTGTAGTCGTTAACGTTGACCTCCCCTCTGCATGGTAATGACGATGATCTCCACCCGAAAAATGAATCACTAACCCGCACTTGAAATCTTTGGATCTATTCGTTCTGTTTGAAAGAAATAATAATTAGTATCTGATGCTAGAAGTGGGGGCAATAAACCTATAAACGGGTAGAAAATGGTTTCACACAACATACCCTTACGTGTTTTATTTAGTCACCTCTTTGTCCAGCAAACCCTCCAAATGCTTTGTTAACATCTCAACAGTGGCAGGAGAGCTCATCAATTCCGTCTCGAGAACCGTTTGACGTTGCTTGAACTCCAACAATACTCGTTCGTTGTTTGCCAACCATTTACGAATGCCTGACTCCAATTTCTGCCTCTTCTTGTGAGAAGCTCGTTGATAGTATTCAACGCACAATTGACCGTTCTCTTCATGATCACGAATGCTTTTTCTGACATCAACGAGATCCAAGACGACTGTAGTGATATATGCTTGTAACATTGGTATTATGCGAAGTGTTTGGGCCTACAAGGGCGGGTTAGTAAGTTATTGTACAGACGAAGCGGTGGCGCGGTCGATGGAGAGACCAGCGCCTGTATTTACTCACGAGGTCGAACGTGCTGAGCTCTGCAACTAGATTGGCGCAAGTTATTCCTTCCATGTTTGCTAAATGAAGTTCGAAGATGGGATTTTGGGTGGAAAATTCGAGAGGTTTAAAGATATCAAAATCTTGATGCAAGTACCTAGGCATTTCAAGATATTTTCCAAGTAAAAGATCATTTAGCGAAAGGTCACAAGTCCAAGATTCACTAAAAACAATATACATTGAAGATTTTCAAGATTACATTGACTTTTGAAAGGTAATGGCATGCAGAAAATGATGGATATTCACTTCTTTGTGCTAGAGAGCTATTCTCAAGTACTCTTTGTAGTCTTTTCCTTCTCCATCAAATCCTCAATTCGCTTCATACACGCCTTCTCGATGCTAATGCACTCCTCTATTAACTCATTGACTTCCTTTTCACCCTCTTCCCGGGCAGCATTCATTTTATCAAGTGTTCCCATCATGGAGTTTATAAGGTGTTGATTCTATCTTCGACATTCTGGAGGAAAAAAGTCGTACATTGCGATTGTAGAGCGAACCTTTTCTTCTGACTGACGAGAACTTGTTCTGAATTTTGCGATTAAATCGACATATTCTTGAGTTTTGCTTTTTGCCACTGGTAGGAACCCACGTGCTTGGTCCTAGGTAGATAACATAAATTAGATTTCATGTATACAAGGAAAATGAGGAGGAGCACCTGAGTTTACTTACGAGGGTGAGTGTTCCAATATTTGCGATCATCTCAGATGCCTCAGGTGATAACATTTTGCTGTTTCTGACTGTAGATCAGAATCTCTGTGGTGTCTTTGCGAAGGTGGAGAAGATGTTGAATGCTGTTCTCGATCTGGTATGTCGAGGGTGTGAGTACTCTACTTGGTTGTTGAGTCAGTTGTTGCATGTAACGATCTCTGATTATCAGAGAATTGAGGCATATATAAGGATCTTAAAGCTTTTAGCGCGTCGCTAGCTATTAATAATCTCAGTCACATGAGTGCACCGATGTGCGGGGGACAGTGAATTATTGCAAGAGAGTTAGGGTGAGCTATCAAGCTGTACATGCTGGTCCTTCAGAATATTGGGAATCGCCGTCATGTTTTTATTATGACAGGAGAAAAAATTCAAGAAAATATGACAGAGTAAAGCATATAACGGTTCAATGATCTAAAGTTTGTGCGAGAACCTTTACGAAACTTTTTTTGTTGTGAGCTCCAGAACATGGAGAAATCAAGAATGCACTCGAACAATTGACAATTGTGAGGTCAATACGCTTATGTATGGTTCCTCATATTTACACTACCGTAACCTTCATACAAATCCTGAAGCTCCGGGAAAAGCCCACAGAATATGTCTTTCAACACGATGTGATACTTCAAGTCTCCTTGCTACCTCTATTTCCACTAAAGACGACACTCCTCCCAACAATCAAATCCACTGGCGCTTCCCAAATCACTACATCCACTTCATCTTCCCCTTCTTATCTGATCAAACATACATTTTTCTCAAATATCACTCCTACCTCGAGATTGAAGTATTATTCAAGCTAATCTCTGTCTAACAGCCTAAAATAAGCGAATCCTTGGCGCCTGGAGACTAGCGACTTAAGCAAGATGATAAAGATTTGCTGATATATATTTGTCTTCGAGGTGATGCTGAAGCTCTGTTTAAGAACCAAGCACCAATTTCACCGGCTGAATTTCTTGTGGGAGTCTGAGGTAGGGAATTTTCAGTTTTTTATCAGAAAATGATAATTTTAAATGAAAAAATTGTTATTTTAGAGGGGTTCACTATATTGCAAATGAAATAGACATAAACTGCTATCCATGAGCTCAAGCGCAATCCTCTATTTTTTGTCTTATACTTCCATGGATCTTTCGCGTGGAGAGTGAGCGGCTCTCCATCTGTATTCTCTCGTCCGCCGCTTCTTTATTCATCATCCCTTTCTCCTGTGCTTAGATTCTACCGAGTGTAGTTATTACAGAATCAAGATCTACCCAGAAAATCTAGAGCTGCTTCCTCAAGATATTTGACACCCAGTAGTGTACTTTCAGTGATTTATCAGCGTCTGACCCAGACCGGCTCTAGTTCTTTTTTTCAAAGGTCACAACCAACGATCATGCAAATAAATTCCATATGCACAGAATGAAGACCTCTGAGGTATTTATATATCCTTGTTGCTCCAATAAATAGTAAATACTCACCCAGATGAGTTTCTTGAACCTCTCTGTCACGTGCTAGTAATTTGACATTTTTTTGTTGCATGTCTGCTACAGGCTGTTGGAGCCCATAAGCTCCCTGTAACGTCTAGGGAGTGACAGTAGAGATTTCTAGGAACTCTTCTTTTCTTCTTCTTCCGATGTCAAATCACATCTCGCCATTCTCATCTCCCCCGCCACTTGCCTGCCACTTGCCTGCGATCTGCCACCCATTCACGTACATGTTCATCACAACTGCATTCTCATAAAGAAGGCAGTTCCGCACATAAAATTAGGACATGTCAAAAGCAAACTGTTTCATACGATGATAAGTATCCAGCGCCAGTATCTTGTTCCTAGCCCAGACTCCCAAGCCATATCTTGTTTCGCAGCCTCAGTAAATTCTCAGCCTTCCCATTCTTCTCAGAATTTCTCTAGATCCCATCCCGTTGCAACCCTACCTCCGCAACAACACTTCGCAAATACTCAAGAGCCAAATTTGCTCTTTCGGTTGCGATTCTTTGGCGCCAACGACGGACTGTTTCTTCCCTCCAAATTCGACGTTGTGCCTCGCCTCGTTCAAATTCCTCATCCTGTAGGAAGGGTTCAATTGTTAGTCCTGAATGAGAGAATTGAAAGTACAGGGAAAAAAGCCTACCTGTTCTGCTGATTGAAGGTCTTGCTCATAAATATTGGGATCCATTTTCGAGATGTGCAATAGATTTGTTGTTTTATGGTTACTTATGATTTCTGGCTGTGGTAAAACTCGCATTCGTATTTGGATATGTAGACGTTAAAAAAGAAAGACGGATCTCGTAAGAGAAGCAAATGCTTTAAATGGTGAATGAGCGGGTAACGATCGACCGTAGTGTGGGGGCATATGAGCCAATTCGCATTCTTCCAATCAATAATACCACATCATTCCCCAGCTTCTCTGACGAGATTGCGCAAGTTTTCCAGAGCTCTGATTGCTGATATCAGAGCCAATTCTCTTTCTATCTCGGCAACTCTTCGAACAATCTCGCGCGCCATTTCTTCAACCTGTCTCATAAGTTCGATTAACGATTCATCGGGCGTTTCACTTGATGAGTCTTGAAGATCTCTAACAGCTTGATTCTTGAGGAATATGTGTTAGGTTTGGTTGTGACGTGAAGGAAGGTAAGGATAAGGCTAAAGCTTACAAGTCTTGCAACTTGATCATGTAGCCTAGTAGTGCTGAGATCCGCCATGTTGGATGGAAATGAATTCTAATAAATCAAAGACAATTTACGAAAACTTTGGATTGTAGGAGGTTGAAGTTACTGTTAAATATGAATAATAGAAATTCGATGAGATTGTGTGGCTTTCGAGAGATTGTGGGGTATGAATATCATGCACAAGTAGGAAGTTTAACGTCACGTTATGTGCTGGAGAGAGTAGACATAGTCATGTGCTTTCACTTTCCAAGACTGGATTTGTTTTCAGAAAAGATTGAAAAGTCATATTACTTATCACCGATCATAAATCGGAATTCTCGTGAAGTTCTTGGATGATCAAAACCATCATCCTAGAGCCAGATAACTGCAAGCTCAGCCCATATTATGTCCCATTTTCTGTGCGTCCTTCCCCGCAACAAACGCCTTGAGTTGAACATTTACGCTGTGAAGCTTAGATAGGTCCTACCAAAGGAACATGTTAGCGACATTTGCGAATATTCATTCCTCATAGAACTCTGACAGAGCAGGTCGAACAAAATATAAGATATCTTACCTTGCAAGCAAGCCCAAGCAGCTTGATGAAGCAAGTATGCCTTTCTTTCCGCCTCGATTCTCTCTTCATCACTTATTCCCTCTGCACACAAGCACCACGATAAGTAGTACTTGTAAGAAGCCAGTTGACCATTCGAAAATTTGATCAATGTTCTGCAAGTTCTGACCGTATAGTCTTCTTCTTGGGTGACAACACCAGAAGCCATGATTTGTTCGATTTGGAGTGTATTCTCTCTGATTTCATTTTCGGCATGGTTGATTCTGATAATTATCTGGGAGAGATATGGTTAGAAATGCTTGACATTGATCTGGGAAGAGATTTCAGTGTGAGCCAGCTTACATCCATGATTTCGTATTTGTTTTCCTCGATTCTGGAAGACATTTTAAGGTTGTAGTGGTGGATTGCGTTAACGAGAAGTTGTATCTTGATCTGAGAGGTTTGGTAAAGACCAAGGTAGGATCTTGGACTTGAGTTGAGAAGGTGAAGTATCTGGGCAACTTCGAGGTAACTTCGAGACTTGGAGGAAAATATATAGCTCGCTAAATAAAGGATTCCATAGTTTCACTTCAAAGTTACGAGCAAACATGCACGAATCTAGGGACTGATATCAATGAAAGACGGGAAAGTGCTTGATATTTATTGTCATTCTTCAGATGGCAAACTGAATGTCACATCAAATGGCAAATCCTTGCTCGGCACCCTCTAGAACACTTTTCCCAAGCGCAAGCATCATTGTTGTGACCCATAACCCTTAAGATCTATGCAGAATGCTCAAATCAGTTTGATACTGACACACATCTCAGCATAAATCACCAAGAATCCCCAATGCTCTGTTCCTCAGTATCAAGAGTAGCGTACTGCAAGAGAGCCTTTTCCACTTCCTCCAATTGAGCGAGACATCTCAGATCCATATCCTTAACATGTTCTACCCGCTCCTCCATCTTGCCGAGACCTTTGTTCAATGCATTCAAAACGGAGACATATTGAACTCTTTGGCAGCAGGTTCCCATCATCTCTGCTTTTATTTTGTACAACTTAAGAGTTTCGATATCTTGTTGAATCCGAGCGAGAAGTGCGGCGAGCTCGCTGTGTAACTGGGCACACTTGGAGCGCTGGTTTCTCTATAGGTATCTTGTTAGTACAAACGAAACGAAAAGGTTCATGTTCTAACCTACCATCTTTTGGAGGGCTGTTGGAGTCATTCTCGATGCTGGTACCGAATCAAAGTCTTTTGTGTAGAAGTTTGACGAAGTTGTGAATATCTTCGAGGCAGGGGTTCAAGAGGGTTTATGTGTTTATGGATCTGTGATAAACGATCTCTTCATGGCAGGGAAGCAGACTGATAAAGATTCACTGCCAAAGATTAGAGCCAATCATTATAGCAGCTTTTTCTTTCATGAGATGATTTATAATTCACTATTTGTTATCACAAAACGGAAACATCTGAGACAGCATTGAACACTGAAATCATGCAAAAAAATCCTACTTCACATCCTGCATCTAAATCATGCTTCATAAAGTTCCATCAGCGCTACATTCAACGTCTTTGTGACTTCATTTCTCTCTGGAATTCTAGCATGAGTATGGGTCAATGGTAACTTTTTCTCTAATTTTCATGGGCGTCTTGAATCCTAGAAGTTCTTTTCCCTAGACCTCCCATAAAATCACATCGAAAACGTAGGTCTGCACTTTGTATCCTGCCCCAATCCCGTATCCAGTCCTTGTATCATACCCACTCTGTTCTGTGACCGGTGATACTATGTTCAATGACTTGGACAAAGAATTATCAGTAATTCTCTTTAAATCCAGCGCACAGTAATAAGTGGAAGCAACCAGAAGCTCGCCGGTCAAAAATCAAGGTGCCAACCCAATACTTACTTAGATCATGACCCTTTTACTTCCCATCCTTGTTGCTATCTTCATCTGCATCTCTATCTTCATCTCCACTACCAGAGCCAGCTAATCCACAACAATCTTTGTGCTCAGCACCCGCCTCCTGTAGCTTCTTCGTAATATCCCTCAGCCGCTCTTGAATCCCCTCCAGCTCTGCGATGTGCGCGTCATTTTTTTCCTTATGCTGCTGAAGCTCTTCTTGTGTTGCTCGTATTTGTTTGTTCAATTCAAGAGCGTTTTGATCGAAGTCCGCGCAGGATTTTTTCTTCATTAAAATTGTCAGAGAAATTCCAAGCGATCGTGAAAAAGACAAAATTGAAACTTACGAAGCCATCTTCAAGCTCTAGCGATTTTGACATCTTGCTGATTCGTAGAATCAAGACTGATTTGGGTTGTGGAGTCATCCCTTGGGTGGTTTATATGTATACTAAGTTCGGAAGATTCCTGAATCAACTTCAATGTGGTGAGAAAGTGAAGTGAACAAAGATTTGTTGAGTGAAGAGCATTTTTCATGCAGGCCGTAGAAAAAATATCATTTTCTTTAGTATTTAGCATAGCAGGATTAATCTGACAATGATACTCTTTGCAAATATCAGAGGACAAAGCAAAGTTTGAGGCCTTTTATATACATCTTGAGCTTCTATTCTTCAATATTTCTACGATCTTCTCCCAACAGATTATACTGCCTACTACCAGATGCTTCCATCTAGACTCCAAAGCCAAGAGCATAGTAGGACATATATATTGCTCCACTATTGGTATCTCCTTTTCTATAAAGAGACAAGAAGTTAGCATAAGCAGAATTTGAGACCACTCAGCACCTCATACCCTTTTTGAACAGCAAGGAGTTCAATGTGGCGTACCTGATTTTTGACCCTGTTCCAGTAGTTTCATGCAGGGAAATCGTGTTCTCTGCTGCATCAAAGCCAGTGCATACTAGTTCAGGTCCTTATTTGTCGTATCTAGTCTACTCGAGGTTCCAGTTTCTGTCGCGACATCCAGAAATTAGTCTGTGTTCAGAGTAGTATTGAATATGGAGTGCGCCACTTGACTTGAGCTTGGGGCATCAAATCCACATATAATGGAGGGTACATACGATTCGGGGCTCATGTTTGCCGCCAATATCACCAGGTTGAGTTTCCGAGCCTAACAAATCCGCCAGAATAATCTTCTTGACTTTCTGAAGCAAATTTTCCTCGTACGACGCAAGCTTCTCGCCTAATTCACGCTCCTGTTTTTCCATCAAAATGGATTGATATAAAGCTAACTTCTCGTCCAAGTCGCGCTCTTGATTCTCAATTTTAGATTTTTGAGACTTCAAATCTAACCCGATAGATTGAATGCATGTATTAGTTTTATTTATAAAGCAATCTTCATGGTTCTTGAGCCTGTCATTCAGCAACTGGATCTTCTTATCTTGCAGGCTTCTGAAGAGATCCTGTGTCTCGAATTGCTGATCATGGCAGCTTTTGAAAGACTCCAACGTCGCGATTTGCATATCGTACGATTTTCGAGTCCTATCATAGCTCTGAATGACGGCATTTTGATTTTGCTGATTGAGCTCTAAAGCATGGACACGCGAAGCTTGTAATTTCAGGTTGTGTTCCAAACTTGCAATGGTATTCTCATGGCCCAAAACCCTATTCTTCAGTGCTTTGTTGGATTGTTCGAGATTTTTGACGCGATTGACCAGTGCGGGCAGCAAGAAAAATGTTATCAGCTATATTCGCTACTAAAAATGAAGGCAGGTAAGAATTTCAACAAAAGACATACCGGTACATATGCCCGATGAATCAAAGTCACGGAACTTCCACGTCTTGCCGTAGCACCAAGAATTGCAGCTCTCTCTAATTCCTGCATTGTAGCGGTAGCGGATCTTGGAAAATTGGAGGTTTGAGTTTAAAGTGCTGGATGATTTGAGATATGCTCTCATCTGTGTACTTGAGAATGTTGAGAGACAAGGAATCAAATTGATGGATAGAAGACTTACGTTGTCTGTACAATTAAAGACTTAAGATGTGAGGGTTGAAGCTCAAAGGTCAATGTGAGCGGGAAGGTTTGTTTTTTGTGCGAAACAGAGGATGAATGAGACCAGGAGATGAAATTATGATGATTGTAAGCACGATAGAAATTTACCTCAGCTTAAATTGGAAGGATCGCATAGATCTCTTGTTTCTGAGTGACGGCTCCTGCCTATGTTATTATTATCACATACCAACTGCAATATTAAAAGGGAAGGAACGAGTGTCCACCCTACCACCTAAAATGACTTCCAATTATCTTTAAAAGTGCTCGAAAATTCATATTTCACTCCAGCGAAAATGATTAGTAGTTAGGGAAGCATTAGACTCTATTCATATAACCAAAACAAAATCAACATTTTATTTCCAAAAATAAACGTATTGCCAACTCGTCTTTTCGCTGACCTACCATTTATCACCAAGCTCCGCATAAACAACATCATCTCTCCCCAGGATATTAAAAGAACAAAATTCCAAGAGCACAATGCCCTTTAACTCCACGCTAATGAACCAAAGCATATCTACATGACAAGGTGTAGATTGTATGCCACTGTCCAATCGTTGATCCCCCAATTGCAAAATAGAGAGGAGGGCAGAAAATTACCCAGGGACGATGAACTCTACCGGTGACATGGAAATACTTGAGGCTTTGTTCGTTTCCAGAAACTGTATATCCGAGGCTGGGGCAATATTAAGGTTGAATGTCTTCCTGATCTATCAAACCCTCTTATGTACTATCGGAAAGTTTCCAAACATTGTTTTTGGATTGATTACTAAAGACCAGGATTGAATTTGACATAGCTATAAACGAGAACATCAAGTCAATCCCATCCCGTAGGAAGTCGTATATAGAAGAACCCTCAGATAAAACATGAGGCTCTTCTGAGGACTCGAAAGACACCTAGATTGAGGCTGGGGTGATCTTCGCTTATAAATGCGTTGTGACAATGCGTTGGTCATTTCTCGGTATTGTATAGTCTTATTGAAAATTTTACCACCGGTTGAACAGCGATTTGAGCATTTATATATTGAGGCACCACTTGTGCTCCAGATGGACAAAGTTCATAGAACCTTAATAATTGGCATATAAAGAATTTGTACAATCTAAGTTACTCGGCGTTGGAGTCGTTCCCCTTGGAAAAAGACAACCAAAACTTCAAAGCCAAGCATTCTGTCCCCTTTTTCTCCATAGTTATTCTTATGATATCAGCATACATACAGCCCAGAGAGAGCAACAATAGGCACACCCCTGGTAGTATCCTTTGTTTGCTAGGTCAACAACTTCTTGGCGTGATTTTTGTATCACCTCTTTGCCCAAGATACTCGACCTTTCGTCCCTCTTGTCTATCAGAATCACTCTTAAGTCATCATCGTTCTCACTTCTCAACTCTACTCGAAGAAGTCGTGCATTAAGGCCTTTTATGTTCACTCCGAGAACAATTTGACCTCATCCGAATTGGATGATCCAATTCTGCCAGAATAGTGCTGTCAGTCCCCATACCATGCTTCTTCTTTCTTACTTCAATAATCTTAGCCCTTTCTGCTGCCGAGTCTTTTGTAAACGTGAATGTTTGGACTTCAGAATTGTTGTACCCAGCACCCGTTTATTATTAGACGACTGACCACGGAGGAGGTAGGATATATTTGAGAAAGTATCTTCTTTCGGATCACTGACTGTCCCGCCCTCGGTCAAGTGATGTAGGAAACCTCCAAGTGTCACTAGAATAATGTGCTGTGCTTCAATCACATAGAACCATGCCCGAAGAGCAGCAGCCCGTGCCACTAGAACAATATGCTGTGCTTCGACCGCTTCATGATTAGTTGCATAGGAGTCTTTCTTAAGATAACACAGATATTTGGAACTCCTTCTAATCTTCCTTTAAGATCTTTACTCTCTAAAAGTAGCAAAATCGTTACAAAAACCTTTGAAATCCATCTATACTCCAATAAATCGAAGCCAAGCTCCTCCGCGCCAAAATTTAACCCTCTTTCTTGAACAGTTTGAGAATTTCTACACCCCTCGATATATCCAGTGAAACCCCTATTTTACAAGGTTTTACGCTAACTTCCCTAGCATCAAGTACTAGAAGAAAAGGAACATCAGGCCCAGCAAGTGTATTGCTAAATGCAAAAGGGGTGATTGCAATGGCACGGCAACGGGGTGATGAGAGGATTGATAAGCTTTATCTGCGACCTCTAGGAGTTGAAACTGGATCTGGAATGTGAAATCTGCGCTGTGATGTGGATCAGCATATGAGTGAGGTATGTACGGAGAAGCAAAACAAACCTTCATATTTTGTTCGGCCTCAGCGTATCGAACAAGATAAAGGGTCGAGGCATTTTGCGTATGGTGAATCATTCTAGATCGTCTTAAGCTTGGAGTTGATGCTTTAAGAAGAAGTCAAGAATGATAGCCGGGCATAGTATATCATGAACGAAGAGACCTATCCAGAGCGCATTGTTCACTTCACACCTGCCTTTCATTGACTGCTGTTGAACCCTACCTACCTTATGAACTTCAATAGGGTATCTTATCCATCAGATAAAAGCTTCATATGAGCGGGATCTGCTGCCAGCTATCATACATCCGTGTATACCTTCGCCCATTTGTGGTTGAACCTGAATTTTCGACAACGTCATGCATGATACAGCTTCGCTTGAAGGCTTACCACAAGCATTCGTCCAGAAATTTCCATCCAAGGGTAGCTAATCTGGTGATATATTTGAATACATGGAGTTGAAGCAGTCGGTATGTTCAGAGAGGTTACATGCGACGTCGACGTGAAGCAAACGATGATGGAAGATGTGCACGGACCATTTAATTGCTCTTACCACTCAAGTCTCTTTTTCCTCGTGATGATAATGTTTTGTCCTTGGCGATTAACGACCATCATTTCATAAATAAGATGGATGATTGTTGACTGCATGTGTATCCCTAGATGTTCTCCTTCTAAATACTAGACGAAAATTCGATCTTACATATACCAAGGCTATCCTAATCGTCTAGTTTCTACACGCGGCCCGAGATACGAGACGGAATGACTAGTATGTATGCGAGGTACACATCTCCTATTCCAGCAAGCACACCTATCACATTATCAAAATGGCCGATCAATCCACCAAGATCTGTATCAGAAAGCTTGTTTCCCAATTAGTTGGTCGGTCGTTTCTTTGCATCCCCTGTCAATATGACGTTATGCACATCAGACAACATTGGCACCAAGATTTTACAAACATATGAGCCGCGTCGGTGGGTTTGCAACGCGTATTGAAGCGATTGGTAATATATTGTAGGATAAGTTGAATATTTCTTACATCTTGTAGCAATTCCCTCGATATCTACCTTCTTTCCTGACTTTCTCGTTCAATTTACTGGTAAAAGCATCAGGAACACTATGGGAGGTTCGGATTCTGCAACCGAAGGAATTCTTCCTGTCTTTCTAGGAGCCCTTCAGGCCTCATTGACAGTTCTTTTGACAATAAGTTATGGAGTTATTGCATCGAGATTTAATTTGTTGAAGGAGTCCTCAACAAGAGATATCTCGAAAACGGCTGTTAGGTTGTTTCTACCAGCGCTTTTAATCACAAATGTTGGAGAGGAATTGAAATCGGATACTGCATATAGATATGTACCGGTATTGAGTGAGTTTTGCCCAATTATCTGGGTATATACAAAGCTAACGATTGTGAAGTATGGGCTCTCATATATACTTTATCATCAATGGCATTGGGAATGCTCCTTAAAAGAGCTTTCAAATTTCCCGCTTGGTGTGTACCAGCCAGTAAGCTCTCATCCCCCTCCCTATCCCTATCCCTCAAGCCCAGCCCTCTAACAATACTGCAGTATGCTTCAACAACACTACCGCGCTCCCCCTCCTCTTGATCCAAGCCCTCGACACAGCCGGTATCCTCACCAACCTAACCATGTCCGAATCCGACACCCCCTCCGCAGCCCTCAGCCGCGCAAAATCCTATTTCCTCGTCTCTTCCATGGTAGGAAACAGTCTTACCTTCGCCCTTGGTCCCAGACTTCTAGACGACGAAGAAGCTCCCGACAAACCCGACGAAGACTCAAAACCAAGCCATACACACAGTCCCACTGAAAGCGACGAGGAATATGCGCATCCTACCAACTCCGCCGGAAGAACCGCAGAAGAAGAAGAAGAATACTCAAACGAAAATTCCACTCTTCTTCCACGCAGCGTTGCCCGAAGCAGAACTACTGCCGCCAAAAAGTCAAAGAAAGAATGGGAGAAAATCCCTCTCAAGATTCGAAACGTAATATCAACTCTCTATAGTTTCATTAACGCCCCTCTCCTGGGCGCTCTCATCGGCGCTCTCCTAGGCCTCACTCCCCCTCTCCACCGCATCTTTTTCGCCTCCCCCTCATCCGGCGGTATCTTTAAAGCCTGGCTCACCACCTCCCTCAAAAATATCGGCGAGCTATTCGCCGCCCTCCAACTCGTCGTCGTAGGCGCCAAACTTTCCTCTTCCCTCTTACGCATGAAAAAAGGTGAATCCAGCGGAAAAGTCCCCTCACTTGTCGTTCTCACCATCTGTTTCATCCGCTTCATTTTATGGCCTATCATCAGCATCGGAGTCATCTATCTCATTGCTTCCCACACAGGATGGTTAGATAACGATCCCACATTATGGTTCGTATTGATGTTGATGCCGACGGGACCACCGGCTACAAAACTCACAGCGCTGGCGGATGTAAGTGGTGCGGACGAGGAGGAGAAGATGGCGATTGCGAAGTTTATAACGGTGGCTTATGCCATTAGTCCGTTGATTTGTTTTGCGGTCGTGGGGAGTTTGAAAGCGTCTTTGGCGATTAAGGGGTGAGAAGCGAGGGGGCACAATGGTGGATGTTTTTCGTGGGGGTTAAGATTAGATGGGGAAATGATATGCAATGTGAGAATGATTTACTCTATGTTCATGGTGGGTATTGTAAGGTATAGTATATACCTTGAGGATTTTTCGATAGACATAGAATTAGATAGAGGAAATCAAAAGTCGGTTTACATACAAAACTTATCCCATTCCCCCTCCCTCCTCCGAACCTTTGTCTTAAAGGTTCTGATCCCTCATTATCCCCTTGTAACTTGGATGAACGATTACTTGATAACTAAAAGTGCATATAAGATTGGTCCTTGCTATTTTTATACAAAATAACCCTTTGATTTCTTTTCCATTTACATCTCCGACTTGACATCATTTGTACTCGTGCTCAAAGAATCCCCGGACGGAGCTCGAAATTAATATCCATATTCCATCAATCCTCATCTCACCACTTGACTTGAATTCAACAATCAAAAGAACGTATTCTGTTATGCAACATTATATTGAGTACATTGGATACTAAGGTAAAGCATCCAGGTATCTATAGACTATGGATCACTTTTTAACACAACGCCGAGACTCCTACAATGCACTCGTTCTGTACATCGGTATCTGTCTTCAAATCTCTATTCCCTTCCCCCATTTCATCCACTTATCTCCATATCACGTGCTCAGATCATGCTCAAGATCAAACTCGAGCCCATATTACCCACCATCTTTTCCTTTCCGCCCTTTGCCTTCTTTGCAGCACCCTTTCCACTGGCCTTCTTGTCCTTTTCCTTTGCCTCAATCTCTTCTCTCTTACTCTTCTGTTCCGCAGTCTCTTCCTTTGCCGCTTTCTCCAACTTCTTCTTGTTCTTAATCAAAACTTTCTTAACTTCATCCTTCTTTCCAAAGGATTCGGATTCTAATAATGCAACTACCACGAAAGAACTAGATCCAGTGGCCCATTCGACAATAAACTCCTTAATATGGGGATACAAGATATCCGCAAAGTTCAATGCTGGTACGATTGGCACAACGGACTTAGTAGCTGGGTCATAACGACCGCCCGCAATAAGAGCTTTAATCATCTTCCCACCGAAAGGTGTGCTTGCGATATGAGAAGGAGGTTCTGTACTCATTGCGCCTTCCTCGACAGGAGGTTGAATATATGTTGGGTCTCCAGATACAGCTTCGGCGAGTGCTTCAAGAGCTGCTGATTTATCACCTTCGGCGCCAAAGAGAACCTCAGTTACGAATTGACAACCGAAAGATGTGGCGATGAGTTCTCTAGCTGCAGAGGCGATAGCCTTGAGGAGGTAGGGGGAGAGAGACTTGACTAATTCTTGGCGACGAATTTCTGGATCTTTCTTGGAGGTAGTAGTTTTGATTGTGTCAACTTCAGCGAGGATTTCGAGATCGGAGTTATGGCTTGCTGGGAATAGAGATTTTGAGCGACCTTGGAAAAGGTAAAGAAGTGTAGTACGGGCGTTGAGATCGTTGGCGGAGAATGCAATGTTTTCGACTTGCTTCTCTTCGTCCTTGCTAAGCAATTCTGGGAAAATAGACTTCGCAGTCAAGACGGTATCATCAATGACTTCGTATGCGGTGAGGATGACGATATGTCCATTTGGATCTCCTGCCATCAATTGTAATGTATCCTTGTACATCTTGAGGATATGTTTACGGTCCTTGGCACCTCCATATGCTAAAGCAAGACAAACGACTCTTGCTCCAGACTTAGTGAATGCCAAGTTCTTCATCAAATCGCCTTCCTCATCTCCCTTCAATAACTCGATGAAGTCGGTGATCTCCTCAGTACCTGGCTTAGCATTGAGGAAGTATTGCAACATAGCATCGTGAAGAAGGGTGAAACCGTTGGTTTTCTTCTGTAAGAGATGGTTGATCATTTCTTGTAGATATCGCATGATAGGTGCTCGCTTTCCAGGTTCAGCAGCCAAAATCTCTGAGAGCTCTCCAGTCAAGAATGTAGAGGTATCTCTCTCCATAACGGCGAATTCAGCGCCATACCATTCTCGAAGAATTATAGCTCTCTGTTGCTTGGTAGCGACTCCACGGTAGATATCATCGAGAATCCATCCAGCTTCAGGGTGCTTAATAAGTCGACGAACGTGTCCGTAAAACTCAGGAACAATAAGATCTCTAATTTCATCATCTCCCTGGACCAACAGTTTTCCGATCAAGAACTTGGCGTATCTACTCTCGGCTAATTGACGATATGTTCCCGCAAGCTCCTTTGCGATCAATCGTTTTTGCTCTGGGTTGGAATATTTGATTGCGGTTTGGACAACTCTTACACTGTCATGCTTAAGAACAAAGTCCTTGATTCTGCCAGTGATGAGCTCGAAAAGTTCCTCGACTAATTGTTTTCTCTCCTCCTTTGGGACATGCGACTTTCGGCGTAGACGTTCCCAAATCTTCTTCGTGCGTGCCAATTGATCTGCCAATGGTTTTGCGGCCTTTCTCTCATTTGCCAATTGCTTTTGTTTCGCATGTGCTTCTTTCGATGATTGACCTGTAATGTATAAGTATGAAAACCCTTTAACATAATGCTAGGAGGGAGCTTACTATTTGCGGCAACAGCCTTAACTCTGTCTGGATGTAAGCCTTCAATGTCTTTCATTTCCGTATCTCCATCCTCGCTATCCGCAGAAGCAGAGTCCAAAGCAGCTCCTCCATCATCAGAGTCCGATTCCTCTTCACTCTCAGATTCGACCTTCTTCACAGGCTTAGATTTTGAGTCCTTTCCCTTTTTCCCCGAATCGATTTTCGCTTTTTTATTTTCCTTCACATGAACATCTTTCGCAGGTGCCGACTTTCTCTTCATACCTGTCACCATTGTCTTCGATGTTGTTACTGGAGCCATTTTGGTACAATTGTTGATTTTATTTCCACGGATGGGCTGCCTCGTGGTTTACTTGGGGAACTTTTTTTTGTCTGATAAAAGATAAACTTTTTCAAATCGGCGCTAAGCTAATCTTGGGTAGCATAACTTTAACCCACCACCCCACGAAATATATCGAAGGCTTTTGTTTAAGAGGAATTGTAAAGCGATTGCACAAGATGGGAAGAGAAGATCAAATTGAGGAGAGGGAGGTCCTCGACAGTATTTTTCCAGAGGAAATTCATGGTATGTTTGTTCTGGCGACAATTTTCGGCGCTTGTTTCCAGATTCTTGTCCTCCCCGCAGCAAACCCTCCTAACACTCTTCACAGATATATCAGAGACGGAATATCGAGTTTCGATTCTACTCGACGTGACGAACCAAGATGGCGATGAATCAGAACCTCCGATGATGCTTCTACAAGTCAAATACCCAGAAGAATATCCCGAAGAACCACCTATTCTAGATTTACTACCAACTCCTAATGCGCCTATTCATCCATTTTTCAGTGTCGCAAATGATAAACAAATCCTCCTTGATGGACTGGCTGAGACAATTGAGGAGAATATGGGAATGGCTATGATATTCACATTAGTCTCTACTTTGAAAGAAAACGCAGAGCAACTCATTGCGCAAAGGCAGGAAGCAAAGGAAAAAGAACACGAGCAGAAATTGTTGGCGGTAGAGGCCGAGGAAAATAAGAAGTTCCATGGAGAGCCGGTTACAAGAGAGTCATTTATGAAGTGGAGAGAGGGGTTCCAAAAGGAGATGGAAGAAATCAAGGTCAAGGAAGAAGCAGAGGAAGAAGCGGCAGAGAAAAAGAAGAATAAGGGGAAGGAAGCTGTCATTGCGCTTACTGGAAGACAACTTTGGGAGAGAGGTATGGCTGGAAAGGTTGAGGAGGATGAGGACTATGATGATGTACCTATTGAGGGTGTGGACAAGTTGAAGGTTGAAGCATGATTATATGGTTACATATTATTCCCAGGTATGGAGTTGCATTGCTGGCGTTGGTTTGGGGCAATCTACAAAGAGATTTTGTCCATAAAAGTAGATATAACACGGAATGAAGTGAGAGGAGGATTAAAACATGTCCAAACTCGCCGTTTGTATTGGATACGCAATGATCATTGCCATAAGTCTTTTCATTATCTATCAGTCATCACATAACAGCTCATTCGCTGCGCTCGCCCTGTACAAACGCCGTGATATACTTCCATATTCTTTTGGAATCAAACACTTTTCGACCCTTGTACCCAGAAAATCTATTTTATGATTCGGCCATTTCGTCGTCATCATCACTATCCTCCTCCCAGCCCTCCCCATCGTCTCCAAGTTCAACCTTAGCGTTCGTGACCTCTTCACCCAATTCAGCGTTCAAAATCGAAATCAACTCCTTAGCGTGAGCGCCAAGGCGCTCATCTTCATAATCTTGTTGCTCGAAGAGTCTAAGACAATGGTTTAACCACTGTTGACTTGAAATCCAAGAGACCCTCCAACTCTCTCCATCGCCGTTACTCTCTTGTTGTTTGTTCTCCCCGTTCTTTTGTTTCTCTCCCATAATATACAATCCCCAACCACCCAAGTACCAAACCTCGACACTAGTATCATCTTCACCGACCAAGCGCTCTAGTACTTCAATGGCCTCTGTATCCATGTCCGCCTCCATCAACAATCTCGCGAGACTGACTTTCGTAGGGAAATCCGGAACGACATCACTCTCCGGAGGTAAATCTTTCCACAAATCTAAACTTCTCTTCAATGCTGCTTGCGCATCTTCCATTCTCGTTTGTGATATCCTGACGTTTGCCAATGTCTGCCATGGTTCAGGATAATTTGGTGCGACCATAGTAGCTTCTGTGACCAATGCCTCGCATTTCTGTTCCGCATCCTCTTCCCACGATAAATCCGTCATATAAACTTCGACGACACCGCAGAGCGCCACAGCCAACTTCCTCCTCTTCTCCTCTAGTGTAGCGAGTCCCGCCTCATCCAACTTATTCTTTTCTGCCTTCTCCAGTAAAGCTCCAATCTGTGCCTTCAAACTAATGGCTCCCTTTTCATACCATCCGACACTATCCTCTCCACCCTCCTCACTCAACTGTGCCAACCATAAAAACTTTTCAGCTCCACCTCCAACTTCCTCACTCACCTCTCCATCCTCATCGATTCCAGCTGCTTGCATAAAATATTGTCTCGCCGAATCGACATCTCCCAATTCTACATGAATTTCTCCTAACAGATTTAAGACGGGTAGTGCTTCAATTGCTTGGACATCCACCAATTCCAAAGCTTTCTTCGCAAAAGGTACAGCACCTTCAATGTCGCCTTCTTGTAGACGATTCGTTGCTTTTAGTATTAAATCCATTGGGTTTGCGGGCGGTGAAGAAGCTTTTGTAGATTTTGCGGAGGTGCGATTGAGGGCTGCTTTTTCGCTTTTGTTATTTTTCTTGTTTCCTGGTTTCGTCTTCGCCATCTGAAAAGTTTTACGACTGTAGAAAAACGGTTGATGGTTGGAGGGGTGATTGCTCGTTGCTGAAAAAAAGTTTCTGGGGAATGGGCAGAAAACAACTTTTTTTCTGACGATAAGCTAGTCGATAACGCTAATCCTCGAATCTGCCCCGCCAAATTCCATCGTAGGCACCCAACCTAGTAGGTCTTGCATTTTCGGCATTCTAGACAACCTGAAGACTGTGATTCCAGAAGTTTGGATTTCGAACTTGTGCTTGATCTGTTACCATGATTCGGAATCTTCTTGTCTATAGTTGAGAAAACATAAGACGATATAGAACCATTGTTTCACATGATTCTGTAAGTGGTGTAGAAACCGATGTCTCCTGAGCAGGCTTGCCATACCACACTACTAGTGACAGCCATACCCTCTAGCTTCGATTATCGCCTGTACTCGTTAGACGTCACAGAATAAGCCTTGTGTTATTAAAGTTTTACATTATCATTATACCAGCAGCTTTGCGGCATCTGGAATTGATGTACGACCCTCGCCACAATATTTCTAAGACCAGTTCCCAAGCGATTGTAGGTATACTGGTGCAGTATATACAAAAATTCAATCCAAACGCCTATTAATTTCTCCTATCCAGAAGATTGATACTCATCATTACGCCCTAGCGAACCTCATCTATCTCTACCTTTGGAGTCGTGCTGTTTGGCTTAGGGATGTTCCCGAGCTCTTCTCCTGTCCCACTTTGACCACGCTTTCTACCTGGCATATGGAACGATGGGAGTGCTTCATCGCCGAATTTCGAAAAGAACCCCTTCTTTTTGACCTGTCTGGCAGGGTCATTGGCGCCATCATTTAGCCCTACCTCTTCGAATCCTTCTTCGGCCGTTGGTGGCTGTCTATCGAATCGTCTATCACCAATAGCGGATCGCTGCATTCGAGGTAGTCTTGCTGAATCAAGACTTTGTCGTCCAGCGTGTCCATCGATGGGGCTTATGGGCGATCTAGCGGAGATATCCTTGCAGAAATCAGAGACCGACCTACTTGCATCACGATTGTGGAAAACCTAGACTTACAAATGATCTTCTGTATGAATCAAACGACTCTCTTGAAATTGGGAAAGGATCAATCGCATCATTTGAGGTCGTTCGGGTATTGATTGAGGTTGCAGAAAGATTGCTCTTGCTGCGAGGCCAGAAACTCTTCTTTTCAGGCGGGGACGGCTTCGAGACTAGTTAGTTATATTGACATGTCGTGGGTTTTCCCATACTGACAGGTAGATACACGCCGCTATCATTTACAACTATACATTTCTCCCGTTAGCCCAAGTTTTCCCATTGCTTCCGGGCGACCCTGGTTGCATCTAAACGAAGGCATCATACCACTCATTTTATACTCTGGAGGTTCTTCGCTCTTCGCCGTTTTGATACTCATCGAAGATGCTCGAGAAGCTTGTGTAGAAACTCGTTCGAAGGAAGGGCGGGGAGATACAGTTTGGTCTTGAGATGGCTGCAACCCAGCATCCTGTTTCCTTGCGAATGGATTTCGAATAATCGGCATTTTTAGGTCTTGTATAATGAATAACAGAATTGAGCAATTACGAGATATAAATCAATTGTCTTTGGAACTCAAACTTGGAAACGAAGTGGGCTGGGGAATTTGAACCATTCGAGGACTGAACTTTAAGACTCGAGAGTTTAGCATTGACGTCTTCGTTGCAAGAATTGGTTGATTGGTTGTTTATCTGGAAACGATTTTTCCCTAAGCCACTCGGACGCTCAGTGCTCCGTTTTCTGGGCTGATCACGAGAGAGGGTCAGTCTCCATTGTTTGTATTGATCTCTCGTTGGCCGAACCGAGGTCGATCATTCCAAGGCATTATCGACAATTTGAAATAATCCCCTACCTTGTATACCAAAGATTTTGGTCAAGAGAGTTGGGTTCCATTGTAGGTAGATACCTAGATGTGGGAAGTTGGAATTATTTAAGGTTTATCACAATACTTACGACGGCATGATATTGACGATAAGGCGAATAAATGTATCTACTCGGGGCCCTAACCAATCCTTCGGGATGAGCTCTAAAATTGTATGACGTATCGCTAGCTGCCAGCAACGATACTTCCAAGGGGATTTAGCAAAGTCGATACGAATAGACAATGTATGACATGAGTCGCACTTTTTACTGTGATTCCCATATCCTCAACAGCTGAAATGGCATCCCAAACTCAAATGAACAGCAGCAATGATCGTGATTCCTACCTTTGCTTCTCGTACCGATCCATGCAGTAGTCGGAATGTGTTTGATAGCTGAGTACCTAGTAGTTGACAGCAAATTTTCTCGAGCAACTTTGTTGAACATGTAACACGTATGGTCAAGGAAGCCAAGGAGCTGAACGAATCCATAGACTTCCAGTACCAAACCTTGAGTGTTGTAACTCTTCAGATTTTTTTCCATTCTTTGATTTTTTATGGTACCTCGTAGTATGGAAACATTGATCTGACAATCGCAGCAGATGAATGTTGCGGTTGTCACATCAAGGGTCCGGTGGTCCATAATTTCGAATACTTCTCGAAGCTCCCACTAAAACCAAGGAACCATCCTTCCGATTTTTTAATTTTATCAAAAATCTTTCCTTCCTCTCACGATGGCACGAATTCCCATTGATTGATCTGTTAAGAATACTTGGCAAACGTTTGACGCGTTCTCAACATGACAAGCAAGAAACGAAATGGAGGATCCCATACGGGCACGAACATCTAACGTCGAAAGGGAAAAGCTTGTATTTTAAGCTCATCAGCCCTCCAACTTCTCTCCATTTTGCCCGGCCTCCGAATTGTGTGATGATTACCAACATGGAGATATATTTCAATAGATCATGGCACCACTCCTATTGTGTTACCTGTGTCACTTGACTACAGCAGGAAAAGTTGGTCCAAACCTTTATCTAGAATAGCCTAATGGGCGAATTCTTTCAACGGCGACTTCTGATTGATGAACTTCAGGTCTACTTGCATGATATGCATCTAGTAGAAAGAAGCAAACAGATATCTCAGCCAACCCGATCTCGCCGGTGTTATGCGCGTTTTCAATATGCATATCCTCCTAAAAATAATTTTCTTTTTTGTTAGAGATGCCCGCAGACACTGAGACCTGCAGGCACGGACAAGGTATTGAGAAACTCAAATGTGATGGTATTCATGTGTGCGTTCCATTGAACCTCGTATCTGTATATCAAGTTCCATCCTCCTCCCAATTGCGAGAGACTTGTCTCCGAATGTTAGAAAAAGTCTTCTGATCCATCCCTGAGAACGGAACCAAGGGTTTTCTCTCTTATCATTCGTCTTCGTGGATATTAGTTCAAAATAAATACTTGGGTTGCTTTGCTTTCCAGTATTTGGAGTTGTACTGCTTTCGAGGGTTCTTCGGAATAATTTCTACCATTTCAAAGAGGTGTTAAGGTACGCATGCATGATTGTAGTACCACAAATTTCCGAATATTTAGATTGGAAATACCACGTTCATTCGAAGTCCAAAAGTGTGGTATAACCTGCAGGTTTCCGAAGAGCCAGCACACAAGGAAATTATATGTCAAAAGCTTTCCTGGTGTTCTTCTCCCAAGTGACAGAGTAGAGAACATTCACTTTCTCAACCGACCTTCCCAAAGCGATTACCTTTCTTTTTTGGAGTAACAACCACAACATCAACCACCTGGGCACATGCAAAAATATTTACGTTGATCAACGTTAGACACGCACCTAAATCTGAATAACATATTCACTCCCGTTCACCAAACATTTATCTTATCGGTCGCAAAATCTTCCAAGCCTCTCCATTTGGTAACATCAGCCATCCTACGTTCGTTAACATCAGGAACTTAAGGTTGACGAGAGGCCCAGCAGCAAGAATGAAGGTATTCTTAAATCTATAATCGAAGCCAACTGCATTCAATAATCAAAAGAAGTCCGATACGAGAACCCACTTGAGAGTACCTCTTGTTACTCTTGTTGGGAATATATTATTTCAAAAGGTTAACGACTGAGCACGTTTCTTTTTGGATGAGAGATATTCTTGCCTAATCAGAGAACTTTAATAAGAAAGTGACTTCCAAATCTGGCGACAGCAAATTCACGGACATACAAAATTTTCTCGGCCGCCTCTTTTCGTTTTCTTCAACTCATACTGCGATATCTACCTTCCACACAGACATTTCAGAGTCTGTAGAAGCTTCCTAGTTGTAGGAAGCATTTGCTTTGTATAAAATTGGACAAAAAGGTTTCAAAACACTCTTTGAGATCACTTTGCAGAATTCGAATATACTCAATAAATTCGTATTCAACATGGCAATATCATTCTTTGTTTCCTGGCAGTTGTGGGAAAAGATGACGTTTGTAAGTTTTCTACATCTCCTTTGCCTGCAATTGACCCACTAATACATATCAGGTTTTGGGATGTGCTATTGTGGCAGTTTTTTGCGCGGGATATATCAAGTTATTATGGACAAACAGAATAGTTGCTAGACAAGAAGTCATTGATGAGGAGAAGCGCATGAAGATTCAAGAATTACGACAAAGCGGACAATTCGTCGAACCCATGAAAGGCGTCGAAATCCCATTCGGAGTTCGTGCCATTCAAAGTGGGATTCAAGTGGATGGAATATGGATATCCGGAACCAATACTCCTGTGCCTAGCATCAAACTCCAGCGCCATTCATCTTTTGAACTTTCTTCTCCAGATTCAAGCTCCAACGCACACGCAGCTCCCGATAGTTATAATCATCCAACACCTCCCAAAGCCGGTCAGTCAAACTTCCGATATAGCGAATCTGCACTACTCTCAAGCCACAGAAGTATCAGCGATGATGATACTCTTATTACCGATCCTCGTAGTTCATCTCGTCAACGAGCAACCTACAAGCCAACAAAGTCGTCGCAATTACGTTTTGGGACAGTCGGAGAACATCAATATGATGAAGAGACACTCGGTCATCTCGTAGGGAATTCAGAAACCGGCAGAGTTTATACTCATAAACCTCGTGGAGGTCGTCGATCAGATGCTTCGATTTCACTATCACTCTCCGATGCTGCCGCCGCTGCTGATAATGAACGCTCATCTGGCACTTCTGATGATTCTGATGAGACTTTTTCTCGTGTTAGACATCCACAACCGAATCGACCTTTCAATTATCCTACCCGAACTCCTTCTCCAGAAGTCTTGACTCCCGCATTTCCATCATTCTCTCACCAACCAACAACTAAAGGCAAGGGTCAATATTCTTCAATTCCTCTGTTCCCTGAGGATGATGAAATGGATCCGTTTGCATCGCCTCATCTACGCAGTATGGACAGAGCACATGGATCTAATCTTCAACCGGTTGAAGATCAACGATATACTGACAACACCATCGAGTCTAAAGCCCCACTTCTTAAGAGTCGCTCTCCATCTTCGCAATTTATACCTGGAGAACTTCATCAAAATAAGGCAATCAGGAGAGTCAATTCTGGGTTTGAGATTTTACCTGCAGGCACATTCGGCACTCAACCACCTATGGATATCAAAGGAAAAGGTGTCAACCGTCACGAGAGTTGGAATGTCAATAACTCTGATTCATTAGCACCACTACACCCAAACAAGCTACAGAAAAAGACAAGATTTTCTGTGGTTTGAACAGTGACTGAAAGTACGATGGAGTAGTCAAAAAGGTATACTGACCAGTTTAACGGGAAGATTTTACGAATGAACGACACATCATGGATTAAATGGACAGGCAGAGCAATTCAAGCATCATTGGCGTTACATATTACGGGGGTGGTGTTACATCAAATTTGGCTGGTGGGAATTAAATTCGTTTTCAATATTTCATAGCTGAATATTATTGGTGTCTGAAGGGAATGGGGAAAATCGTACATTTGCTTTGTGAGAAGGAAAATTTGGAAAGGAAAATAAATCATATTGCTTAGGTAGTCTAGCTTAATGAGTAACGATGAGATGTATGATGATAGATGATAATTACATATTCAGATCCTTTTTTTCTTCGTTTATGTTGGGTTGCATTTGTTCTCTATCGACCTCGAAATGGGAATTTTGGCGCTTGTGTTTTCTTCAAACCAGTCTCTCTCCATCCCGTATCCGATCATAATCAGGACAGCATGAATACTATTCTATACAGCATAATCAACAATTTCGTATTAGCACTCTCAACTTGGACAAATTCTACCTCGCTAGCACAAGCATCCTCTCCAAATCCTACGCTCCCCACACTTACCGGACTATGGATCAAAAAGTTTAAGACAATAACAATGATATTTGTTCTATTCGCTTTCCGTCTACAGCTGCACCGCTAACCTAGCTTTGTTGTCTGCATGCTGCCACCGCGAGGTGTGGCGCAGATGGATAGTAAGTAGATGTTGAATCCTCGAACAATGATCCTTGGGTAAGTCTTTGTTACTAGAAAGGGGACAGGGTTTTCTGCTTAGTTTGTAGATCATAGGTTAGATTGAGAAGTTGTGATTGAGAGGATATTTTTCATGCATGTTTAAAGGAGGAGGGGGGCTCGAGAATTTGGGTGCATGGAGTGCATTTGGCGGGGATTTATAAAGGGTCCAATCACTTGAATCGAGAGCTTGTGTTGAAGGGGGTGGGGATGCTATTTTCAGTCAAGAATTTACATATTCAGGTTGTATTTCCACAGGAAATTACTAAAGGGGTGAAGGATGCTTGGATATTGGACTGTTTACTGCTATTGCATCTGTGGGAAGAAGCTTTTGGAAGTATATCCTCATTACTATTAGAAACTTTCTTGTCAAAGACGGTCTTCAAATTCAGGATATTGATTCTATGTTATCATCATACAGCTGGGGTTCCTAAATGAAGGATGATATCCATTCTGTAGATAACTTGAGAGTCAGTATACGAGCGGATTAATCTCGAAAGGCATTTGGGTGTGAGGCCAAGGAAAAGCTAACTTGAAAAGTTATCAAAGAGGTTTTGAAAAGCTGCATTTTTGGGTGACTTGAAAAAATAGACGGAAGAGACTATAGAATCCTTATTAGAATACAGCTCATGAACTTATTACATCTCTGACTTGCCTACGCCATGACATCGAGGTTGGCCGATGACTAATACAAATATTCATCATGTGAAATCGTGATTTTGGCTAATCTTCGGGTGCACGTTAACAACGCGTCCATTCCTTCCAAGAATTAATCGTCACATTTCAACAACATAAAAGCCTACTCGATACTTTCATTTTAAGCCGTTCATTCTGGGAATTCACCAAACTACTTTCATTATAATTCAAATATCTCGTGCGTAAAATGACTTCAGAAGAAATCGAAGCCTCTCAATCTGGGGACGATGGAGGAATGGGAGGTCCTGGTGCACCAACGCCACTCTCTGCCTTGGAGGTAAGCCATTGCTTCTCCTTCATTTCACACATTTTCTAATAATCATGTCAGGGTGTTGCAGGTCTAACTAAGAGAGATATTCAAATGATCGTGGATGGTGGTTACAACACTGTAGAGTCTGTCGCATACACGCCGCGGCGAATTTTAGAACAAATCAAGGGTATCTCTGAGCAGAAGGCCACAAAGATTCTTACCGAAGGTCAGTTATATATAATGACTCAAAGTCTCTCGTAGACTTGCTTACATGTTAATAGCATCGAAACTGGTCCCTATGGGTTTCACAACCGCCACCGAAATGCATCAACGAAGAAGCGAATTGATCTCCATTACGACCGGTTCTAAGCAATTAGATACACTTCTGGCAGGAGGAGTGGAAACAGGGTCTGTTACCGAAATATTTGGAGAGTTCCGTACTGGAAAGAGTCAAATTTGCCATACTCTAGCAGTTACCTGTCAATTGCCATTTGATATGGGTGGCGGAGAAGGTAAATGTTTGTATATCGATACGGAAGGCACATTTCGTCCTGTACGTTTACTTGCGGTAGCCAATCGATACGGCCTATCCGGAGAAGAAGTTCTGGACAATGTTGCATATGCAAGAGCCTACAACTCTGATCATCAATTGCAACTTCTCAATCAAGCAGCACAAATGATGTGCGAAACTCGATTCTCTCTACTTATTGTTGACAGTGCCACCGCACTTTACCGCACAGACTTCACAGGAAGAGGTGAATTGTCTTCTCGACAAATGCATCTAGCAAAATTCATGCGCATGCTTCAACGGCTAGCCGATGAATTTGGTATCGCTGTGGTAATCACAAATCAAGTTGTTGCACAAGTTGATGGAGGACCAAGTGCCATGTTCAATCCAGACCCTAAGAAACCTATCGGAGGTAATATTATTGCACATGCAAGTACCACTAGATTAAGTCTCAAAAAGGGTCGTGGAGAGACTAGAATTTGCAAGATCTACGATAGTCCTTGTTTACCAGAGAGCGATTGTCTTTTCGCTATCAATGAAGATGGTATTGGAGATCCAAGTCCAAAAGATCTTGAAAAGGATTAATAGAGGTGCTTGATTGGGGTAGATGCATCATGATTTTATAGGGTTCTAATGGTTATTTATTTTTCTTTGCTCTTTAGCTGGCATGGAGGCATGGTAGCGGTCATGGGTGACAAATGGATCTTTTAGGGTGAACTTGGGAGGAAACGGTTCTATCATTTTCATCAATGCGAAACCTTTATGAATAGAAATGTTTGTATTTAGTAATTTAGTAGCACATATCAATTTCTATAGCTATGGGTAATACCTACTTTGATACGAAGTTTGCATTGAGTGAGAGCTTACAATGAAATATATATGGTAGCTGGAAAAGCGCGCTAGCGGCCGCCTACCTAAAAAGTGAAGCTCGCCGCGATCTCTAGAAAGAACCGCGTCAAAACAAAGCATGCGCCAACCTCTTGACACTCACCAAAACTCTTCATGAGACCAGCGATTGATGGGGATAAGATGGCTGATAAGGGACATTTCTATTCCTATAAGGAGATACGACTAAACCTCGATTCATCCATTCAAAATTCTACAATTGCGATTCGTTTACCTGCACATGGCACTCCAGCCTCAAGAATAGCACAAAAGCGACCTCATATTACAGAATCACCTATTGCACAGGATGAAAAGTCTTTCAAACAAAAATACTTAGCTACTGCTGGATCTATTTACCATCGCACACAGGATGTCTTTCCCCGAAGCTATTTATGGAGAGTGTTGGAGGATGGAAAGGTGCTATCAGTTCAAGCGGTCGATGTATCGAAACAGCAAAATACGACGGATGCACACCTTACTCTGAGATTACAATTCCCAAGTGCTATTAAGCCTGGGTGCATTGCTTTCGCAGATTGCAAAGAACACGACTATGTCAGCGCATTTGTTTTGACGGAAACACATCACCTCTATACTTTGAGATTTTGGCCAGATTTCTTTCGCAATCCTTCGAGCACTGAAAATAATGTTGGAAATTGGTGCAAATCATATATATCTTCGGTATTCAGCTTCAAGAAACCTCATAGGATGGTTGCGCTTAGTGCGAATGAGTTGTTGATCTCTAATTTCGACGGGGGGCTTCTAAAGTTAGATAGAAAATCTGGCGGAGATGGTATGTCAAAGCTGCTTTCTGGAAATGATGTAGCTAACTGACAGGTAAAATAGGTTCCGAGTGGAAAGAACTACATTATAATCCAGGTGGATGGAGAGATGGGTTGAAGGCCTTGATGCCGTTCCAAGGAAGCAACACTATTCGATACGCAAACAGCAACATTGAATTATCCGCAGTTACTTCTATATCTTCACCATCAGTTAGCATCGATGGGCAATCATATGCTTTCACGGTATCTTTGGATCACAATCTCCGAATTTGGAACTTGACTACCGGACGAATCGCATACGTTGGTGACATTCTCGGCCAGGAAATAGATCCTAAGAACCCTAGAAAATCCGTGATCGATCCTTCATATTCGCAATTGGTCAAAGTTTATGGCCACAATAATGAAAGCGCTCTATGTGTTACATACTCCCCAATAGGTGAAGGACAGTTCAAGTTTTGGCATGTCACTCCCGCCGCTCAAAGTGGATATCTCGTCGTATCAGATTCTTTCCCCAACAACATCTTGGTTCCTCAAGCGCCTACTTTAGACCTTTGGACTATGGCAGATTTTTCAGTCATTCCGGATAGAACAAGAAACTCCTTGAGTTTGTGGACTTTGTGGAAAAATAATACAACCTATCGAGTTCAAAAGCTTTACTTTGGAAGTGGTGGTGAAGAGGAAGTTAAGCAATCGTGGGATGAGGGCTGGGAAGCTATGGTGAGCGAAAGTTTGACTCAAACGCCCATACCTACCGTCTACCCTGGCGATGCTTTAGATTCAACCGACAAGTGGTTAGCGTACATACTATATCCTGGTAAATTCACCCATGCAACCATCGAGACTGGATTGGCCATCTACGAAAGAGGTCTAGGAACATCGAGAGATAAATCGCGGAGATCCGCACCTTTACCTGAACGTTTATGTTCAAGCATTGCAAGTACTGCCACGTTAGGTGGAGCACCAGACGGAGGTACCGATTTTGAACAATTTCGCCTTGCCACTGATGCACAATGGAGGCGATTCTATCGGCTGCTCGTTGAGCTAGACAAACAAAGAGGCGAAGCCTTATCTTTAACTATTGACCCTATGGGAGAGATGCCTTGGGTTGTATCAGCAGATGGAATATCAGCAGTCCGAGGTTGTAGCGAGTTAGAACGAATATGGCATAACCCTGAACAAACTATTGCTGGAATGGAGTATGTATCCACTCTTCTAACGGCTGGTTCTTTATTCGGCGAGGCAGTTCCAGACGTTCTTTATCATGGCTTCCGCTCTGCCTTGTTGGGTCAACTTTATGAGGAGCCAACGCTTCTTCCATCAGCGAGGATGAAGACTTTATATGATAATTGTGATTACTCGAATCAAATTGGTGATGAAGAGTATCATCAACTAGTGACAAATTTGGGAGGGACATTCAGGGATGTCAATTCGCACGTGTACGAAGCTCTTCTTGAATCCATGATCACTTCTATTGGAAAGGACTCGAAGCATCCTTTACCTTTAGCTAACGCGGGTAATCGATTGATTGTTAGAGGAGTTCAAGAGACTATTGAGTTACACAAGACCATTTGTCTTGATCAACTTCTCTTGTTGATACTTATTGAGGTTGAAATTAACCATGGAGAAGAAGGTATCCAATTTGAGACTGGTGCGGTCTTCAATCAACTTTTAATTCTGCTCAAAAGGCTCGAACTTGTTTCATGGTTGGCTAAAACCCAGATCGATGTACCTCTTCCCACTCGAGAAGGCTCAAAATCATTGGACGATTCGACATCCAGTTTGTCTAGGAATCCAATATCCTACGAGACTGTCACTGTTCTAGAAGGTGTTCATAGACATCTATTCGGATTAGACAAGGCAGTATCGATGCCTACAGCCTTGACAGACTTCATTACTGAACTATGCAAACCTGATAGCAAATACGAATCTTCACCTGCTATCATTCAATGTTTCTTATTGAAGCATAACCAGTCTGATTTAGCAATGGAGTTTTCACGCTTCACTGACCCTGATTCGTTCTCTACATATATTCAAGGAAGAGCATACCTGGCTGCTAATGACCCACGTACAGCAGCATTGTACTTCAAGAAGGCTGCATTTGGGATGGGTAAGCTACAACTCCCGTTAATCATTTTGAGACCTGTCATAACTAACCATGATATCTAGCATTTCCATTGTACGGCAAGCACGCAACACATAGTGCAGGCCTCCTAGACGAAACAGAAAAGAATCTTCTGAACGCAGGTCTTCCAGAATATTATTCCCACATTGTTTCTCTATACGACAACGAAAAAATGTACTCCTTCGTTATCGATTTCTCCCGTCTCGCCCTCCAATTTATCAAACCCAATCAACATGATCCTCAACTCAGCACCGAAATGTACAGTCGTCTCTTTCACGCTGCTCTCCAAACCTCTCGCTACGAACTCGCTTACTCAGCCCTCTCCCTCTTCACTAATACCGCTCTCCAAACATCCTCCCTCAGATTGCTCATTACAAAAATGTGTGAATCTTCCCATGCTACTCAACTCATTACCTTCCCTTTCCTTGGTCTTCAAGATCTTGTCGATGATATTCTTTCCCAGAAATGCGCAAATATCGTAGAAGTCACAAATGGTGTTCCATACCATAAAATCCTTTACGCGTGGCGAATTCAACGTTCTGATTTCCGTGGTGCGGCAGCTATCTCATTGGAGAGACTATATCGTCTTCAAGCTTCGTCGGAAAGTGACAGTAAAATAGGAAGTGGAGAAGTGGGAGAGGAAGGAGAAACATTGGTTACGAAACAATATGTCGCGGTTATCAATGCGCTGAGTTGTGTGGATCCAAAACATGCCTGGATTTTATGTGAAGGCGGGAAAGGAAAAGAGGGAGGAAATGGGGGAAGAGGTGCTGGTGGAGGTCTTTTAAAGGGCGGCAAAGAGGTTGCGAATGGGGGTGTTAAGAGGAGAGTGGTTACGTTGGCGGATGTTAGGAGAGGGTATCAGGAGGAATTGGATCGTGTGGCCGCGATCGAAAACGGGAGATTCAGTCTAGGTGGTGGAGATGGAGATATGATGGAAATGTGAGACGGAATACGAAAATGGGCGAGGAGGAATGCAAGCGGGGAGATGAGAAAGCCGGAATCGCGTGGATAAAATAAATAAGGAGTAATGTAAGCCTGGTGACAAACGAGATAAGCAGAGCAAAGCAATGGGGGGCGTAAATTATCGGATTTGGTTTTGATTTTGGTAGGCATTTCTTTGATGGATCATGAATGAGATTGATCGCTTTCAAAGTATGGTCTTTTTGGTATCTCTTAGGCAAATGTTGCAAGGATAGAAAATTTACATGAAATGATAGAAATTTACCAAGAAGATGTGAGGCTTTTCTTGGCTCCGGCTTTGGAGTTTGATGCTGGTGGTGGTGCAAAACTTCTTCGTCGAGGTTATCCATCCTAGAACGTGGAAGGCGATGATCACATGTAAATGGACACATAATTTCACAGTTAAAGAGTCTTGATCTTAAATGTTTTCATTCGTAATACGCAGACGCGATTCTCAATATCCGAGCATTTTCGTCCTTACTCCAAAAATGAAAAGTGACTGTATGCATGTGAGTAAAGAAGAACCCCGCCATATCTATCTATCTATCAAAGCCTACCACCTTGAGACTCGTATTGTACATCCATGAAAATGCCCTTCCCATATGAAAATTTTCTTGTCATCAGATAGGTATCTCCTCATGTCTTAATATCTTTACTGGATTGGCTTTTTCCTTCAAATGATCAGATCGATTGATCTATCTGTTTTTGCCCATTATGTAAAACTCATAAAACGCGCACGCAAAAAGGAAAAAAAGGAAAAGGAAGAGGAGAGGAAAACGGGCTGTTGGTATCAACGTAATAAGAAGAAAAAAAATTAGTTGAGGATCGATGAGGGATGTTTATTGAGCAGAAAGTCGTTTCTGTGCCGCTGGACTAGGAGCAGAATGTGCACCAGCAATCTTAGTCTGCTGACCAAGTGCTAAAGCATCTTCTGGTTGTTGACGGTAAAGAACGATTTCGGATTGCTTGAAATAACGTCGGGCATCTATTCAATTATTAGCTTAGGTGTGAGAAAGTGTCAAAAGGGAGAGGAAACTTACCCTCATCGATGAGAACTAAACTCAAATAGTAGCGGGTGGAGTATTTCTTGTTGACCTCGCGGAAAGTAGGAGTCAAATCAAAGCCGCCTAAGAAAAGTCTGATGGGAATAGTTTCTCCTCTCGATGGTGAACCGTCCATAATCTCAAATCGTACCAAAGTTTCACTCTCATTGTATTGGTTGGGAGGTGTTCCAGTAGTTTCGCGTCGAATGATAGACAATTCCATGTGTTTGATCTTGAGACGAACGAGTAAAAAGTAAATGCGGCCAACGATAACATCTTTGAGGTGGTATTTCGATTTCGAGTATTCAAATTCGATATGCAAGCAATCCTCAATACCAACATCCATTTTGATAGAACTATTCATCTCCGGAGGAATTCTGTAAGAAAATACCCAGAGGTCTTTTTCGCGGATCACATCTGCCATTCGTCTAGAAACGGTGACCTTGATAAAATAACGTAACTTGACATTAATGCCATTGTAAGATTCGTATTGTTTTTCGACATTTTTGAAGTTGAAGTCGTAAGCTTGCGGATGTTGTAAATCACCAGGAGCAGCAAGCTCTTGTCCCAATGAAAGAAATTCGTAGTGGTTGCCTCGATCGTAAAACATCTCTGTTAGGTTTCGTGTTAGTAAGTTGATGAGGAGATGTAGACCAGATTTGTTCTGAGAGATGGAACTTACCAATCATTCCAATAAACTGCACTTTAATACCCGTGTGCTCTAACCTTTTCCCATCCTTAGGTCTAATGGTGACAGCTCCTCTAACTGATTCGCCATCCTTGTAAAGTGGTACCCTTTCCTTACTACTCTTATTCTTAACCTCTACTGTCTCCCGACTATCTCCATCTTCCAGAACGATATCAATATCGACTGGGGCAGAAAATAGGAACGACATGTTAATAGCCGTTGGAAAGAAGGGCGTTGTATTGATCTTCGTCAATCTGAGACTGATGAATAGCGCACACTTGTTTGAGCCAATTTTCCTCGAGCTCCCAACGATTTCTGCCTTCTTGTGTTAAGTCTATGACGAACTGGTCGGTAAGTTTGTCAATATTGGCTTTTCGATAAAGACGACCGCTTTCTTGAAAGTCACTATCAAAGCCACGGCAGACCTTGATACCTAGGGAACTGTTTGTCTTTGCAAGACTAGGTTGGAATTGTCCAATTACAACTCGCTTGTCAGCTGCCAATCGATCTATCTTCAATTTTCGATCGAGCTCATCAACAATGACGCCGTGGAAATTGGATGTGGCTGTTGCGACCGAATTGTCGGGTTCAGTGCCTGGTACGAATTCGGGGTGGATGGGTGTGAATGGTGCGATGCGATATTTTTTAAATTGGTAATTACCAGAGACAGATCGTCCAGAAGTATCTGTCTGCTCTGACAAGTAATATTCGGTGCCGTAAGTTGGAGTATCTCTTGTGCGAGGAGTTCTGGTTGATCTGCCAGAATAGCTCTCATGGAGCAACTCTGGGGGGTTCCTGACAGTTGATTGAGGACCGTGCTTCGGATCTTTGTTCTCCCGAACTCCGTCAAGCGGATTTCTATATGCCATCATTCTTTGGTTATTGAGTTGTAAGTGTGGAATTGTTGAAGTTTCCAAAACAATAACAACCTTTACCAGTCCAAATTGCAGACGCAGCAAACACCAAATTCACCTTAACAAAAGTGCGCTGATTACATAAGCCGTAATTAACCGCACCGTCACATCTCGTGATATCAATCTTCACAGCAGAGTTGCACCTGCAGCTCCAGCTCAAAATGTCACTCTCTAGCTATGTAAACAGTAAGTTTACCCTTTTTTGGCCTTCTTTCTGTCCCTTCCTCTTTGAATTGTTCATTCAATCACTCCTATTATACGCGCAAACTATAAAAACAAGCAAGACTTACAACCGCATCCTAACAGCTCCTTAGAGAAAGTTCTAATCTTAACTGCGGATTCAAGAACACTGGTCGGTACACTTTTGAGTTGCGATCAACAGACTAATTTGGTATGTCTTCCTTTATTCTTTCCCCAATTCCAATTCTCTCTCCGTCTCCCTGTTACTCTTCCCTGTTCTCCCCTAACTTATCATTTCTCTCTACCCCTCCAATCACTAACACAAACCACAGGTCCTATCCCAAACTATCGAGCGCATAATCCGACCTCCAGAAGATATTGAAGCTTCCAGTGAAGTACCACACGGTCTCTATCTAATCCGTGGTGACAACGTGGTTGTAGTTGGATTGGTGGATGAGGAGTTGGATGATAGCATTAATTGGGTGGAGGTTAGGGGAGCTGTCATTGGAGGGACAAAACATTCATAACTGAACGTTCTTAATCGAGCACTGGTTACTATGGATCAGTGTCTAGGGGCATGGCATTGGGTAGATGGAATAGACGACTGCAAATGAAGGAAATCAAGGGGCGAGGAAAGAAGGGGAGTGCGCGTGGAGAGATACCAGAATTTGGCATTTACAAAAGTACGGACGAGCGTGGGTGCGTACAAGATGGGTGGAATGTTATTAATGCTGCATTATTTGGCGTTGAATGGAGTGCCATGAGAAGGGTCCTTTTTATATCCATCCTTTTGATTTTGTATTGGCTATGAAGATGGCTCAAGCGAATTCGAATATCAAGGGAAATCTACCAAATTCGAGATTATATCATTGGATCAGTGAGGTGTAACTAAAAAGCATGTCAAGGCAATTTTCAGATAGCTCAAATTTTCATTTACCAAATTAGGCTTCTAAGTAGAACACATCTTTATCCAACGTGACGGTGTGTACTGTAATCCAAAAGTACTAGGTATTCAAACCATGAAGTTTATCCAAAAATTCTTTCCAAAAGATAAGGTCCAAAAGCTTCCTCTCCAGGAGTACCAACAATTCTGTTGACTCTGTTACCCTTGTGAACACTGAGCCAGCCACCATTATCTCCAGGCTCCTCGGCTGTAACATCACCAATATCGTTATTAATATGAACGACGGAAGCAATGCTTTCCATTGGATCTCTAATATCGATAGCTCCAGGGCTCTTGACCTGTTCAACTCCTGCCTTCTTTCTCATACGTCTATCAACGATATGCATACCTCTGGTCCATTGGCCAGATGTTTCAACTCGAATATCTTCTGGTCCTCTTGGGAAAGTCATCCAAGTAGGAGATGAACGAGTCAACATATACCAGATACAAAGTGGATCATGTAACTCGAGACCTGGGTTTGATGTTGCATTTCTACCAAGAGAGTTCATTTTCTCATAAGTCTTGTGTACAAATACAGATACCCATTCTGCAAGAGGACTTCCAGCTTTGACGAGGGGTTTCAACTTTGCTTGGAAGTCCGACTTCATTAACTGATGTGGAGTTGTAATATCCAAGGGGAATAATGTTAAGTTAAGTTTCCTGGAGAGGTTCGTAGGATACGGTGGAAGGGTTGACTTATTCAAAGGTACCGGTGGCATGGTGGTAACTGGGTTTGGACCTGTAAGGGCAAATACTCTGGCAGTTGCGACTGCGTCTGCATAGGTATTGAATTCAGCGACAGGGGTAATATTACCCTCTACATCGATCGCACCACCCATTACTACAACCTCCTTGACTCTTAAAAATGTTTCAGTATCTTCCGCAGCTGCCAAAGCAATATTGGTCAAAGGTCCAACGCAAACAATTGTAATTGTATCTTTAGGATTTTCTCGAAGTAAGCGAAGCATTTCCTTATGAGCAGGAACGTGAGAAGCTGTGAATGATGGAGATGGAGAAGCGAGTAGGCGGGCCTCGGCAATTTCTTCAGCGGTAGCATTCTCGGGAGGAGGTTGGAAAAGTGTCTTCCAAGTATCGGCGGGAGAAAGATGTGGATGCTACAAAGGAATGCGTCAGGTGGCAGTCCAAAGAAGAGCGAAAATTGAAGGGGCATATTTATCTTACACTGGTATGAACACCACCGAGACCATCAACGCCATCTATTGCTAGGATTAGTTGATACTTCATATGGAGTTATTGATAAAGCTCTTACGGAAGTAATCTGCCATAAGCATCTCATCCTCAAGTGGATGATCTGCTCCAACAGCCACGATAGGCTTTGACTTCTTCATCGCATCAAAGCCCTCAAGTTGACCACGCTCCTGTCTCCATTTCAGTTCTTGTTCAAGGACATGAAATAAAGCTACACAGTTCTTCAAGCAACTTTTTACTTGATTAGCAAAGTTAATGCTAACAACATCGATATGATTTTCTCAATGTACCTATCAACTTCAACATTTCCATAAGTTATAGAAATCATCATGACATCTAACTCTTCTGGCTTTGCAGCCAGGGCTAAGAGAATGGCGAGAACATCATCGATACCTTTGGGAAAATCCCTAATTAGTTTTATGATCTTTCAAATAACAATGAATCAAAGATCTCACCAGGATCAGTATCAATAATGATACGATTGAGAGACATTTTGATTGAGTTTGTAGTTTCTTCTTGTTCTCTCTAAGCTCTCTCTGATAGTGCCCCTCCTAAGAAGCCTTGATGATTGATTGTAGAGATAGAATGTAGAGGAAAGAAAAGAATAGTAATGATAATGATAAGGGAGTGAACTAATAATCTAAACGGTCTAGCTGAGCAATGATTAGCTGGATTGATTGTTAACTAAATGTGTTGTAGACAGGTAGTTACCGTAAGTTCAAAGATGTATGTATATGTGACGTCCAAGAATGTATATGTATCTCTTATCCCCTCGGTTTACTCTAGTAGGTAGTCTAGTTTACTCTAGTAGATAGTCTACTCTAACAGTCTAGCATAGCAATCAAGCAATAATCACCGACAAAAGTATGTTTATAATTCAGACACCCCACCTTTTGTCCTTATGTAATCCACTTTGACAGCTCACCAGTGGCTCATTCACATTCACCACCTCGAAACCACCAAAAGAAATCATCTAGTCACGTCGGTGATTCGGATCTAATTGATCCGATACAGCTCTTACCCAATTAGGTTCCCCTGCATACACTTAGGAAGCAACGCTAGAAAACATGGGGAGCTCCAATAATGATTAGGATTTGATTTGATCCGAATACTTTTTTAGGGTCGAGTTGGTCTGTACTTAATCTTAAAGGCCACATCTCGATACTGTTTCTCCTCAAAACTCATACGGCGAAATAGGATTTATAACCCCCCATCCTCTTTTTGCTCTCCTACTTACAAGGACATTCTTTTTCTCTTTCGAGTATCATAAATATTGAAATCCTTCTCCAAGAATTGTCATCTCGACGATTAATTGAAGATCACTTTGATTCAGTTCCACACGAAACAGAAAACCTCTTCGTCCGAACATCTCCTGATGTCCCAATAAGTCGATCGATCGATCCCCAATTCGAGAGAGCTCTAGAGCTTGATTACGACATCACTTTGACATTTCACTATCTGCGGTTTATTCATCATGAGTAGCACAAGTTTACTCACCACTGTTATCGGCTGGACTGTTGTCCTCGGTGCAGCAGGATACTACTACGTTAACAACAAATCTAAGGTCAAGGCTAAAGCTCAAACTGCCGTCAAGCAAGCCACTAAGGTTGTTGAAGAGCGCAAGGAACCAAAGTCTAAGAAATCCAAGAAGGATGCCTTGAGCAGTGGTGAACAAGATAAAAAGTCTTCTGCCAAAACTGAAAAGAAGAAAACTCCCGCTCCTCAAAAACCCGAACCCAAACAAGAAACTGTTAAGCCTGTCGCCAATGACTCCGATGATGACGATAACGATGCGGAGAACAACCGTAAATTCGCTCTTCAATTCGCCAAAACTCAAGCTGGTACTCAATTCTCTGGTAACTCCTCTTCATCTACAACTCGTCAAAAGTCTGTCAAACAATCTCGTGCACAAGAAAAGGAGATTAAGGACTCTGGAAACATGACTGCTGGCGATGCTGATGATGATCAATCCTTGACTGATTCTCCTGAAGTTGGCCCAGCCAAGGGTACTTCTCCTGTCGCAAGTGGTATCGCCGATATGCTTGAACCTGCCGCTTCCGGTCCATCCGTCTTGAAAGTTACTGAACCTACCAACCCTAAGCCAGCCAAGAAGGAAAAGGCCAAGGCTGCTCCTCAACCTGCCGAAACCAAGAAGCAAAGACAAAACCGCGCCAAGATTGAAGCTGCCAAGGTTGCGAGAGAGCAAGAGGAAAAGGAACGCAAGGTCAAGGAAGAGAAGCAACGTCGTACCGCCAGAGAAGCTGAAGGTAGAGCTGCTAAGGATGGTAGCCAATTCATGGCCTCCCAAGCTGCTAACTCTGCTTGGTCTGCCTCCTCTGCCAACACATCCAACGCTCCCGTCAACAAATTCGATTTACTCGACACCGCCGAAAACAAGACAGATGAGAAGGTCAAGGTTGTTGTTCCAGCTGAAAACTTCTCCGAGAGCGAGGTTACTGGTACTCAATGGCAAGGATATGGTGACGATGATGAGCGCGTCAAGACCATCATTGAAGATTCTCGTGAATGGGAGCAAGTTTCAAGCAAAAAGAAGAAGGCTAAGAAGGATAAGAAGGAGATTGTTGGTGCAGAGGGAGCTGGAACAACAAGTTCAACCGATGAAAAAGAGTACACCATTCCACCAAAGACTGAAAGAAGTCCTCCAGGACAAAAGTGGACATCAGACCTCACTTACGTCGACAGTGACTATAATGTTCATGATGTTCAAAAAGACCTTCAGGACTCTGAATGGGTTGTTTCATAATCATCATGACTTCTCAACGTCAAGTTTTTATCTCAAGATTAAACTTTTATTCTTGACTTTTATTTGTCACCACCAAATTCGAATTTCCCATTCTTGTATTCTCACGGCGTTTGAGCCTTCCTTCACATGTACATTGTGATATTCGGGGAGGAAAGGTTACTTTTGACTGCATAGGATCTCAAATGACTTTTCTAAGAGTCTCTGCGTTGGTATCATGGATGGTGGGCATATTGCATAGGATGATGCACACACTTTGATTGACGTTTTCAAATTATCTTAATTTGATTGGCGTCTACGGTCAAACTTTATCTGATTCGTATGACAACTGGGTGTCAAAACAAAATTTCAATTTGTTTACGTTTGCGGTCTTTTACCTTTAATTTATTTTCAAGATCATGATCATGATTATAAACAATGTACTATCAAATGATATTCATGTATTTGACACGAAGGTTTTATGGATTCAGAATTTCATAGGCAAAAAAATTGATCATGATCTTAATTATTATTCTAGTCTCTAGGTGATGGTGATGGTGATTGTGATGTACGTGCAAATGATATGAACTCATGATATGTATTAAGCTAGATGTATGTGTGCATTTTTATCTAATTATCGTGCATCTTTTACATCTGCTGCATGTTCATTGTAGACAATGGGAAGGGTAAGAAATCGACGCACTCTCTAGACCACCCTCGCATTTACAAGACTATTGAGGAAGAAGGTCTAACTGATTTTCAAACCGTTTGTAGTGAATTCTTACCAAATATTCAAATACTAGTTCACATCCGTGCTTGCACTCCACACTCAATGAGTTCATCTCATCTCTCAAATCCACCACATCCTCCTCATAGTTTTATCAACATCAGATGATATGCTACTGAGTTGGTATCAAAAACTTACATATTTCCAAAAATGATTTGATTTGCATCTCTTCCTTCAAGCTGACATGCAGCACAGGGTATATTCGTGGCTCAGTGGCTTGGCAAGCAGCAAAACCATTAAGAACCCATGAATTCTTCAGCCTCACCCATTTCCATGCGTGATGGATACACAAGGTTGGGGGGCTCAAGTAAGTTTTTCGTGTCGCTGTTGATGATGTTCATGTTGTACAATATTAATAGGCATTGTGTATATATCTCGAGATCGTGCTGTTTTGTTTTTATTCTCTTCTGCAAGTCTTTTCCATTTGATTTTGATTTTGAGCGATTTTGAGCGATGTTTTAATTGCAAAGGTGTTTTGTTTTATATATTCACGATCCTGCCTGCGAACTGAAAAGGAAATTTGAGAGACAGAGAAGACGAGGCTGAGAGCCAAAAAATATGTCGGCTCTAGATGACCTCAACCAAAATGTTTTTGGGCTCGTGGCATTGATTGTTGCGGTAATAGCACTCTTGACAACTTGTTTGCAAGTGGCACAGCAATATTTCTCGAGTGCCGAGGGGTATAGACGATGTGCCGAGTCAGTGATGGGACTTTGGTCCGAGGGAACCCATCGGCAGTTGAGGATAAGGGAGTTTCGAGTCGAGGTTGTTTTTGAAGTTCCGGTTATACTCGTTGCACCGCCCAGCAATACAAGGGGTCCGATTTCGAATAAACCAATTCATTATATCGATGGCACTGCTGAATCATACAAGAATACCAAAGTTCGCCAACGGGATGATCAAATAAAGAAAGATGAGGAATCTATTCAACGGATTCATACGGCGGATGATGAACGGGCTTCTTGGGTTACGTTGTTATCGAGTCTACAAACTGAGGAGTTAGAATCGCGAAAATGGGACAAGCTCAATCGATTGACGAGGCCAACTGGGATAAAATGTCCAGAATACGAATTAGCCGTGGGATTACAGGTCAAGACTCGATCTTGGGATTTCGTTCCAGCTAGTATGACTAAACCGTATGCTACATCTGCTATATGTCACTTGGTGGAAATGATGGCATTATTGGGAATGTATTGGAAGGTCTTTGATCAAATACAATGGAACCTCAGAGCTGAAGGCAATGGTTTTATCCTTACCTCGACGACGGTTCATGGTTTAGGTGTTATGGTCGTATTTACTGTTACGGGAAAATCTGCATTTGAGCAAGATCGTGTCATTCCATCAAATGATGTCAAGGCATTATGCTTTGGGACGGTCCCCAATATATTTGAGGAGAAGGACTACTTAGAAAAGGTGGATACGGAATCCCAAAGTTTGGAATTGAAGTTTGGAAGTGAAGATGATGTGGAATTGACCTTGGAGTCACTTGGCTGTACACCCGACATACTTAAGAGGTATAGGAAAGATCACAGGCACATCTTCTCGGGTAAGTCTCACTCTTATTCTCACTACAAATTTAAATCTAATTGTTTGCATAGTATCTTTTGAAATCATCGGCATGCTCGGGAAGGTAACTCGAATTCGTGGAAGCAATTTCAGAATGATTCCCAACCCAACTCAAGATCCTTGGTTGAAAAAAGCCGGTTCAAAACCCGCTTGGAAAGTCTCAAAACTCATGACCATCTTTCAGGAGAAGCTTAGGGGCCTTTACCAAAAAGAAAGCGATGTCGGTGAAACTTCCAGACTTGATCTCTTCGCCAAAATCCTTGATAAATGGCAGGATATCCAATCTCTTCGTCCCGGAAAAGAAATCGATGAATATAATCTTAGCATTGAAGAGCGCGAAATGATCCACGATGCCATAGACGATCAAACACAGTACCTCCTTCACAAACTCAGACAAAAAGACGCTCTTCAAGTCGTCGTTGCTCATTTGAACGAAGTAACGAAAATCCTCGAGGACCATAATTCCTCTTTAAATTCCATTGTTTCTGTCCAAAAGGAAGAACCTTTTTTGAGCATATATTTTGAGAAGATTCTGCCCGCGGTCGCGGAACGTGATATTGATGGGAAGGAGTTGAGTTCCTCGGAAAAGGAACAGAGGAATATCATCTGGGTTTCGCTCATGTTCAGAATGTTGTGTTGGCTTTTATTGCATGATTGGAATAAAGATGATAAATGTGGTGTTCCGCCTGATTTGAAGGGGAGTAGAATGCCGGTTTTTATTGGATGATAGTAGAAATTCGGATGGGTGACGTGGAGATTGATTGTTTTGGGGATACTGAAGAGTGGAGATCCAAGGTCGGATTGAACTATATGAAGAGATGGATAATTTGAAGACAGGAGGACTGCGATGGTGACATGGAAAGATTTCTTGATATTCTTGCGAGCGTATGGCTTACTTAGTGGCGCTGGAAACATATCATTATTATGGGGCTTGGATGTTTATGGCGCGGTGCAAAATAGAGGATCATAGTACTCTTCTCATCTTTTCGTAGATATACCCATGGAGCGTGTAGCGTAGCGAGCATGGTATTTTAGATTTTTAATTTTTTCTCAAAAAACTGTGTTTAATTTACTTTCTGCCTTCCTTGCTTTTCTTTTCTTCATTGATACGTTCGTTCGTTTCTGTTGGATATTCCATGACTTCGTTACTTCGAAACTCACTTCCCAATGTTCGCAGCGCGCAATCATTCCACTCCCCTCATCTCCACTCCTCTCATTCCCCAAAAAGTCCCTCATCAACCACACAATGTCTCGCCATCTCAAACTGTTCATCCGTCTTACAAACCAGCATACGATGCTTGGCGCCCTGCTTCCCAATCTCCTGCACGGTTCCCTCAATCTCCTTTGCATTCTTCTCCCCATCAATTTCAAACCCCAAACACCTGATTTCCTCACCCACCCTCTCTCTCAAACCCTCACTCTTCTCTCCAATCCCCCCTGCAAAAACTAACGCGTCGATATTTCCATGCAGAGATATGTAATAGTGTCCGATGTAGGAGAGGATTCGATCGACAAAGATATCGAATGCGAGCTTCATGGTGGGATCGGAGGAGGAGGAAGAGGTGATGGTGCCGAAATCGGTGGTGCCGGTGAGAGATTTCCAACCGGATTCTTTGTTGAGGATTTCCTCGGCGCGGGAAATGTGGAGGGAGGAGGTGGAGTTGGGGGAGAGCTTGCCGACGTTGGTGGCGTAGTGGAAGACGAGACTAGAGGGGGGGATGTAATTAGCTAGGGAGTGACGGGGAGGGGGATTGGAGAGCGGGGTAGGGGAAAGGGGAAGGGGAAATATATGGAGGGGTAGATGGATAGAAAGATAGATAGATAGATAGAAATAGAAAAACACACACCTCGGATCCAAACTCCCACTCCTCGTCGCCCCCGGCAATCCCGCCAACGGCGTCAACCCCATACTCGTATCCCAACTCTTCCCCTTCTTGACCACGCACGCGCTAGCTCCGCTCCCCAAATGCAACGCGATAATATTCGTCTCCTCTTCCTTCTTTCCCAAAAACTCCGCTACACTGCGCGTGATAAACGCATAGGAAATTCCGTGGAAACCATATTTCCGCAGACCGTTCTTCTTTGCGATTTCCTGATCAATGGGGTAGGTGGAGATATGCTCTGGAATCGACGCGTGGAATTGCGAGTCGAAGACTGCGATGTTGCGGGTGGAGGGGAGGTGCGTGATGCAATGTTGGATGATGGAGAGTGCGGAGGCGTTGTGCAGCGGAGCCAGATCGGTGAGTGTTTCTAGGTGGTGCAGCGTTTCCCGGGTGATGAGTTGGCTGGTTTGGTAGTCCCCGCCGTGCACGACGCGGTGGCTGGCGAGGGAGATGTCGGAGAGCTGGGTGATGTGTGGGAAGGAGGTGTCGTTGATGAGCTGGGTGAGGATGTATTGGAATGCGGAGTTTTGGTCGGGGATCTGGGTGTCGAGTTTTTGGTTCTTGGTTATGGATTTCCCGTCGCGAGTGTATTTGAAGGTTGGCGGTGGCGAGGTGAGGCCGGAGATTTGGGCTTCGGCGAGGGGTTTGGGGGAGGGGTCGCCTTGGGATGCGGAGAAGATGGAGATTTTGACGGAGGAGGATCCGGCGTTTATGGAGAGGATGATTTTGGACATAGTGGAAGGGAGGTATTTGTGGTTTGTGGTTTGGGGTTTGTTGTGTGTGAAAGTTCGAAGGTTCGAAGATCACCCACCAATGGATGATTGAGATGGTAGATGGTTACTGAGTATCTAGCTAGATATGTGAATTAGTCGATATCCTATAAACGAATGAATTAAATCTCCAATCGACGTCTTTCTTTGAACCTGTCACTGGCACTGGCACTGGCACTGGCACACAAATTTCGATATTGATGAATGCGATAGAAAGAAAGAAAGCATACAAATAAATATATGAAGCAGAGTAAAGTAACCTTACCAAGCTTAATATTTAGAAGTATACCTATACCTACCTATACCTAAACAAACACACACACACACATCCACGAAATAAAATCATCCCACCATCATCAATCTCCTTCCATCTCTCGTCCCATAATCGTATCATACTCAAGCAGCACAGATGACGTTCCCAAAATTCCCCGCCATACGTCGTACGTGAATTGCTTATCGAAGCCGAGAATTGGCACTTATCGATTGGTTTACAGTTAGTGATGTGCCCAAGCTACAGGGGATAGAAGAAGAATGCCTAGGTAGCTCTCGAGAAGCTTTTCCGGATTATCGGGAACGGGCGGGTGTTTACAGGGGGGAGGTCTGGTTATTTGAGTTTGTTACAGGGGAAGGGGAAGGGGAATTGGGAATCATTAGATGCTGCAAATCTTGGATGGTGGATTCTTTGATTTTTAATATTTATCTCACGCCTTGATATAAAATGTTGATGGTGGGAATGGGGGTATTCGTCGTTTCATCTGGAAAGAGGCAATGGAGTAGATTCTTTCTTTCTTTCTTTCTTTCTTTATTCTATTGAGTGACTGTGATTGTGATGAGAGGAATTGATTTACCATCTCTACCATATATAAAAATGGACGGATCTCAATCAAATCCCAAATGTTGTAACAATCTACCATAACTCAACTCATCCTTTCTCCACCCATTAGAGAGGGGTATGACGTTAATACCAACGTCAAGCTTTCTTCCTACCTGATACGAGACTTTCATGCAAGCTTCTATGGTATTACAAACTAATTACATCAAATAGCATCAAATAGCATCAAAATTCATGGAGAGCATGGGAATCTCGGTGTTTCTCTGAAAATCCATACCTTCTAGAACCTTTTAATACTGAAAATACACATCTAGTTGGGCCTTGGCCTTGGCCGTGGATGCTGAATGGTGGATGCGTCTCAGTCTATGTGTTGGTATCGTATCGGATTTGTCGGCATCGTTGGTTTGTTGATATGGACATACCCAGGATGTATGATGGATGAATGATGATGATGGATGAATGATAGATGTGACGCAATTGTTCCTTTGTTAGGACGGAAGAAGTGAAGAGCTAGAGAGCTTGTTTTGTCTTTGGAGAATAGTAGGAGGGGTAATGTTATTTCGTTTATCTTTTCAATTGATCTATACTCTTCTCAAGTATATTCTATATTTGAAATAATCAATTTATCTCTCTTCTTCTTCTTCTCAATACTTTGCTCGTCTTTCCTCTATCTCTTGGTTTTCAGGATATCAGAATTGTCTGCTTGATATCAAGGTAAACGACATATGATATCACGACCACGACCACAAACAACCACAACTACAACATCAATTACAACCACAATAACCTCAACCCACCCACCAAAATCAATCCACAACAAACTCAAATATGCCTGGTGAAATCATAGATAGACCAAATCCTCAAGCTTTGGATTCCAATATACCTGGTTCGGCAACGGTCAATGATTTAGCAGTCAAATTGGAAAAGTTACAAATCCCCGATGATGATTTAAGAGGACTTGAGGAATTTCGTAGCGCTAGCAATTATATTGCTGCTGGTAAGCAATGCAAAAGGAATATCACTATACCCAAGCTAACATCTTCATAGCTATGATTTTCCTTTCCGATAATGCTTATTTGGAAAGAGATCTCACATTTGATGATATTAAGCCAAGACTTTTGGGTCATTGGGGAACATGTCCTGGCCTTACTTTGGTTTATGCTCATCTCAATTATCTCACGAAAAAGAATGATCTTGACATGATATATGTTGTTGGACCTGGTCATGGAGCTCCCGCAATTCTTTCTTCCCTTTGGTTAGAAGGTACTTTGGCAAAATTCTATCCCAAGTATTCCAACAACAAGCAAGGTCTTCACAACCTCATTACTGGTTTCAGTACACCATCTGGATTTCCTTCTCACATCAGTGCCGAAGTTCCAGGTTCGATCCATGAAGGTGGAGAACTTGGATATGCCCTTTCGGTAGCTTTTGGTGCTGTGATGGATAATCCAGATTTGGTAGTTGCGTGTGTGGTTGGTGATGGTGAAGCTGAATCGGGTCCAACAGCTACTGCATGGCATGCAGCTAAATACATTGATCCTGCGGAATCTGGTGCGGTTATTCCAATTGTTCATGTGAACGGCTTCAAGATTTCTGAGAGAACTATTTATGGTTGTATGGATGATAAGGAACTGGCATCTTTATTTACTGGTTATGGATATCAATGTCGATTTGTTGAGGATTTGGAAGATATCGTAAGTTATTTGCTTGGAAGTTGGGAGAATTGTGCTGTAGAGTCGTGTTGAGTAAATCATACTAATCGTACATTAGGATCGTGATATGGCAACAAGTATGCAATGGGCTCTTGATGAAATTCGTAAAATTCAAAAAGCTGCCAGATCTGGAAAGCCAATTATGAAACCAAGAGTAATTTCCCCATTGCTAAATCAAAATATATATACTAACATCAAATAGTGGCCAGTTATCATCATGAGAACTCCTAAAGGATGGAGTGGTCCAAAGATTGTTGATGGAGAATATGTTGAAGGGTCATTCCATGCCCATCAAGTTCCTCTCATGGCTGTTAAATCAAACAAAGATCAACTTGCTGATCTTCAAAAATGGCTTTTATCATATGGACCAGCCAAGTTATTTACGGAATCTGGTGATGTTGTTGATTCTGTCAAGGCAATCATCCCACCCGAGCATAAAAAGCTCGGTCAGAGACCAGAAACATACAAAAACCATGAAGTATTAAAAGTAGCAGATTGGAAAAAGTATGGTGCTGAAAAAGGAACAGAAGTTTCTTGTATGAAAGCTATTGGTGATCTTATTGATCAAACTTTGGTTGATAATCCAAAATCCCTTCGACTTTTCTCTCCAGATGAACTCGTCAGTAATAAACTTGACGCAGTATTTAAGCATACAGGACGAGATTTTCAATGGGATGAATTTTCACATGCTCAAGGCGGAAGGGTTATTGAAATTCTTAGTGAGCATACATGTCAAGGTTTTCTTCAAGGTATGATCTATTTTTCTCGTCTTTCCTTTTGCATCATACTCATCAATTCTAGGATATACTCTCACAGGACGTACTGGAATCTTTCCATCCTATGAATCCTTCCTTGGTATAATTCATACCATGATGGTTCAATATAGTAAATTCAACAAAATGGCTCGAGAAACCCGTTTCAGAGCCGATCTCTCATCTCTCAACTACATCGAAACCAGTACATGGACTCGTCAAGAACATAATGGATTCTCGCATCAAAACCCTTCATTCATCGGCGCAGTCCTAAATCTCAAACCCACAGCTGCAAGAGTTTACTTACCACCCGATGCAAATACTTTCCTCTCAACAATCGCCCACTGTCTCAAGTCAACCAACTACATAAACCTAATGGTGGGATCCAAACAACCTCAACCCGTCTTCCTCAGTCCCGAAGAAGCAAACAAACATTGTCAAGCCGGTGCTTCGATTTGGAAATTCTGCAGCACGGACGATGGACTGGATCCCGATGTTGTCCTCGTAGGCATCGGTTCCGAACTCATGTTTGAAGTCGTGGTGGCCGCCGCCTTACTCCGTAAGAAGTGTCCGGAATTGAGAATTAGAGTGGTCAATGTCACGGATTTGATGATTCTGGAAGCGGAAACCTTGCACCCGCATAGCTTGACCCGCGAGGAATTCAATAGTTTGTTTACCGAGGATAAACCTATCCATTTTAATTATCATGGGTATAGTAATGAGATTAAGGGATTACTTTTTGGGAGACCGAATTTGGAGAGAATGAGTATTGCCTGTTATAAGGAGGAGGGATCGACGACTACGCCGTTTGATATGATGTTGAGGAATGAGGTTAGTAGGTATCATGTTATGGAAGCGGCGATTAAGGGGGGAGCGAAGGGGAGTAAAAAGGTGGCGTTGGAGATGACGGGGTGGTTGGGAGAGATTAGAGGGAGTAGGAGTAGAGTGGGAGAGTATATTTTGAGGGAGGGGAGGGATCCAGAGGGGACTTTTGATGTGCCGAGGTTTGAGGGGACGGTGTTTGGGAAGGATGTTGGGGTGGAGACGAAGGAGGGGGGGAAGGAGGATGGATTTTTTGTTAATTGAGGGGGGAAGTGATGGTGAGATGGAGATGAGGATGAGGATGAGATGGGTATGATGAATGTTCACTTAATACTATGTATAATTCCTTAACACAGAGATCAAAATTATGAATTATAATAACTTTCCTTCCACCCATCATCTCCTCATTCCAATATTCTACCCCAGCGAACCTTCCAACACTCGAAATCCTTCTCCATCTGCTCCAACATGAATTTTGTCCACAATGGTCTATCCCTCTAAAGATCCCAAAACCAGTTATTGTTTATCAAGATCTATAACCGGGTCCGCCGAATCGATGTGCTCGAGCTGCACCACCCCCATATTCCCCAGCCCCACCAATCTCTCAAAAAGACTCCTCGACAACTGCGCCGCAAACTCATTACTCCCCCACGATTTAACCCCCGGCCACACCGCCTTCTTCTCCGCCCCTCCATACAAAACCACATGAGCTTGCTCCAACGTCAGCGGGATGATACAATCCGGTTCTCTGGGCGCTGACGCATCATCAAGCAGCACCACCTGGGGTTTGAACCCCATATCGCGCAGCGCTGCAGAATTATTGCACGTGGAAATGATGATTTTGGTATGGGTGTTTCTGACCACTTCTTCTATTTCGTCGGTTCCTTCTTTTACAAAACGTTCTGCGGCGACGGGTTTGCCTTCTCGAACTCGTTGGAGCGTTGCGAGCCAGTTGTGGGCTTTGGTGCGGATGGTGTTGCTTAATTCCGGATTGTTGGCTTTACGCTGGAAAGATTTTATGACGTGGTTTGAGATTCGGTAGGTGTCGAGGGGATTATCTTCTTCGCTGTCGTTTTTTTCGTCGTCGCGCTTCATAAAGTCGTTTTCTGTGGATGCGTTAGCTGGGAAGTGGATAATACAGAAGTTTTTTTTGGATTCCTTGATCTCGGCCAGGAGTTCGGGCGCTGGATTTACACCAATTGTTGCATTATCGACAGCTTCAAATAGTTTCTGAGTTGCGCTGAAGATCGATGACAACGCGGTTTCTGCAGCTGCAATGGTGGGTGTGGCATATAGCACTTTATAGCCAAGTTGCGCTATTCCAACGCATGTAACGGCGCTAGTCAAGCTTTTGCCAGTCCCGGATTGACCTTGAATAATTGTAGCTGGTAATGCATCTTCGATAACTGCGTCGTATGCTTCTCGCTGCATAGGGTTAAGGTTGCAACTTTCAAGCCACTGGTCGTATATTTTTTGACTGAGGAGTGGTAGTTTGGTGTATGCGATTTCTTTCAGGGAAAGAAGGTGATCCTCAATATCATCTTTAACATCAGCCATACCTTCACCGAGTATAAATCTCTGGAGGATTCGTCCATAAGTATCTTCCTTGGCTTTATTCTCAGCAATCATACCAATGGCTTTAAGTTGTCGTGTTATAGCAAGGTGATTGTTCAAGACCTTCAATTGAACATCGACTTTGCTTCCTACGTGAAATTTTCTCTTCTTACCATGAGGCATGATGAAAGAAATGACGAATTGCTTATTCTTCTCGGCCACGAGAACTTGAGCGGTCCATTCTATGCTGTTGTTACCGTCAATGACAACGTCTTGGGCGGCAACCTTACCTTCGCTGGAACCACAGATGACTTGCTCGCCTTTTTTCTTGTCTGCCACGTTAGTTTCAATAATTTCTTGGCTATTGGCGATGTCAGTAGTACCTGAAGAGGCTTCATCATCTGCTACCTTTGAGGTTTCATCATCTTCAATCTTGTCTTTGTAATTTTCTAACTCAGCATTGGAGTCTTCAGCTGTTATGCATCTCCCATATCTAACGAGAAACTGAGTCCCTCCATTAATTGGAGGAAAGGACAATTCCTCAAGACTTGGGATGTCAAATTCAAGTTGAACATAATCATTCTTTGCATACCTTACAATTGCTTCATATGTTCGATCCCAATTGTAGTATTGCTCGTTCAGCTTGATTGAGGCTGCGACATCATGAATAACAGCGGCGCTGAATACAATTTCCCACTCTGTCATTGAGCCAAAGTTATTTCTTGCGTTGTGTGTAACATACCTTTGAATCCCGTTCTCGCTCCTTTCAGCGGGTGCCTCGGCCATCCAAGGTTCATGAGGAAGAAATTTTGTCGGATTCGTATACCAATCCTTGAATCGTCGACCTAAAGTCTCCGTTACATGGCCATTGAAGATCGGCCATAACCCTTGTTGTGAACAAACTGCGACCCTATGTTTCCAGTACGCATCCAGCTCATCGCGAAAGTTTCCGAATTTGCGAACTAGAGTAAACACAAAGTTACCTTTCTTCAAGATTCTTTGAAATTCCAAAGCTCTAACTTCGCTGTCGTTGTTGGGTACGCAATCATCGCGAAGTCTCGGTGGTGATATGCGACCTTTTATGGTAAAGTTCAAAGCGAAGAACCCTGCTCTAGCCTTTTCATTAACATTGTCGTCAGCTTTTTCATTCAATACTCCTCTTCCAAATTTGTACAACTCTACTGCTTGGTCAAAGGTAAGACCAGGTGTGTCCAATACATCAGCAAACTCGGATTGAATACCAGCTATGCTCCAGTTGGCAGGATTGTTAGCTCCAAAATACAAATGCTTGAAGATGCAGTCATCGGCTGTTTGGTCAGTAAGATCAGCATTAGCCAGAACGAAGTTATGCACATGAAGACTCACGGCATACTCATCCATTTGGATGATGAGCTTTGGAACTTGGGATGACAGATCAAAGGATATGGAAAGCTTGTCAAAAACGATTGGGGTTGTACTCTCCTCCACACTATCAGTGGATTCAATCGGACGAACAACTACCATTGCCTTTTTGGGCCTGTTCGTCTGACGAATATAGGGACCAGAGGGTTTGTCATTTCCACTTACCGGTCTAGTTGAATCTTCTTTGAAGAGCATCAGGTCTTCTGAAACCCTACTCGAAGAGGAAGTTCCTTTACTACCTTTGCGTACACTAGGTTTCTTTGCAGATCCAACATTGGGTCCAGCGCTGGCAGGAGTTCTAGTTCTCCAAGGATTTCCTGCCTTATTACCCTTCTTAGGGGCCTGATTGTTCTTTGGGGGAACCATCTTTGGGAGAGGTGAGAGAGCGGGGGTGTTTTTTTTTATACCGTCCTGATGACAATATAAGGGTGAGAATCTCAATAAAGAGAATCTCAGAAAAAAGAACTCAATTAAGAGCTCCTCTTTCGGCGGATTGTGGACTCGAAAGACCACAGGCGAGACTACTACCGAAGTAAGTAGACTCAAAGAAGAAAATTTTGTAATATGCCAGATGCATAAACAACTGGTCGTGAGACCAGGATGGAGGGGGGGGAGTGCGCACCAACTTGTGCCCCGAAGAAGCACAAGCCAGTGATGTAAAAGAAAAGTAGAAGGGTATGAGTCGAGGAACAGCTATTGAGAAGATGGGTTAGTAAATATCCAGCATGGAATTGAGCGGGAAGTATGAGATGGAGTAGGTATCTTGATGATGAAGAGATCGAAGGATCTTCATTATCCAAGTTGAGCTGGAGAATTGGGAAGTGGTATGACATTCGTGCATATTCGAACATGAAATCCATCATTCATCATATGCCAGATACACCCAAGATTCTCGCGTTTCTTAGGTAACCCTGATCGTAATCGATCTTGAGACAATGACAATTTCGAGATTGGAAATCAACAATATCGAAGAAGACATCGATCGATTGAATCTTTTCAAAACGGAATGTCGCATATCGTTTATGAAAGTATTGAAGAAGGAGGAGAAGAAGGAATCACAAGTAACTTACAGTTTTTACCTGAAATAACAATCCAACTGAGTTGCACTTCAAGATAATATCGTGTTTGTTGCAGAGTAAAAAGAAAAATCTTTTCGGGAAACAGAAATGCAAATTTAAATTCGTACAGAGAGGATCGTGGAATCGAAGCGATATTTGTGCGTCACGTGGTGTTTATTTTCTCAACCAGTGACCTAGGTAGCTGGAGGTACTAGGTAGCTGGAGGTACTAGGTAGCTGGAGGTACTAGGTACCTAGTTAGTGACTTTTGTGGAAGTGAATATTTGAAGACCATTTCCCTCTTGAATAAAAATGAAAGAAACCATGGATATGCCAAAATGCGCTTTGCCTAACATTTAATATCATTTATAAATAAATATATATCCACACCTCCCTCCCATATCACCCATCTCAAAGTAAAGTAAAGTGCGTAGAGCCAGCCCAGTGTTCATAGGAACAATTACCTAATACCTACCTACCTAGTAGTATATTTCACTTCTATTTTCACCTCCCTCCCACTTCCATCTTCACCTCTATCTTCACCTCCATCTTCACCTCCATCTTCACCTCCATCTTCACCTCCATCTTCACCTCCCTCCCACTTCCATCTTCACTTCCCTTCCATCTCCACCTCCCTCCCACTTCCATATCACCCATATCACCCATATCACCTATCACCCAGCTCACCTCAGCACTTGCCAAAACCCCCAATGTACTCCTAGACAGGTACCCGACATTATATACCTAGTATATCTACCTACCTACCTACCTACCTACCCAGCATCCAGCATCCCAAATATCCTCAATCGAATTACCACCTACTACCTAGGTAGGTTTCATCGAATGAATGCTGGAATGATATATACCTATATATACCTAGTATGACTTCATACCACACGACACGATAATCTCATCCTCCCTCATCACCCTCATCACCCTCACTCACTTCAAACTCACTCGCATCAAAGTATCAAAAAGTTTTTTCTTTTTTGCATTCATATTTATATTTATCTTTCATAATCGCTGATACCTAACGCTGGTACCCACACAACTACCTAGTAGTGTTATATATCTAACTTTCGCTGACCCCCCTTCCCTACACACAATACCCAATGATAATATTCTCAATCCCATTCCTCATCCTATTCATCTCATCTCATCCAATATTCCACTCCCCTCCCCATCCCAAACAGACAAGTCCGTGCTCATATACATACAAGGCTTGTTTAACCTGGTATCATTGCCATTGCCATTGCCATATGCCATGAGTAAGTGAGGTAGGTACAAAAAGTACCACTCAAAAAAGACCTCAAAGTAAAAAACAAATGAAAGATAAAAAACCTCAACTCCTTTACATCATATTTTTCCCTAATCCCCCGGCCAAGCCATCCATTCCATAATTTCCCATTCCTAATCCAGATCATCCAGCCTTGGTATAAAAATTTCCTTCTTGATTCTCCTTTCAGTCCACATCAATCACATAATTACTTCCATTCCATCCCATCAACTGGTCTTTCATAATGAATCGATCCGAGTCAATTCACCGAATCAGAGAATCGTATTCATCTTTATTCCTCCAAGCCATGCCAAAAAAAAAATCGTCACCCGCATCATCATGGTATATATATACTGTAAAAGAAAGAAGAAAAAAATATTTGTAAAAGGAAATCCTCCCACACACACGCACACAACCTTTAAAATAAAATAAAATGGTATATACTTGAAGAGAAGTGAAAGGCAAGTGACTTTTTGCATCACCATCTCATCCATCACCCAAGCCGAAGACCCGATAAGTATTGAAAGAATCAGATAAATATGTAGCCCGAGACCATCCGAAAAAAAACGGTACCACCACGGCATACAAATTAACCGACGGGAAGAAAACGCCAAAACCAAAATCAAGTGCAGCTTTAAATGCATTCAATATATATTTGCCACTCTTCTTCCTTTGCATCCAATGAGAATAGATTGGAAGTCAAGAATTGCCAAAAGAATCGAGATACGATGAGATGTGGAGAAGCATTTCATGCAGTACTCAAAAATATGTAATATAACCTGCATATGCTGAAAGCATAGACTGGTGCGGGGAGAGGAAATCGGTGATCCAGACGCAAAAGTTATGGTTCTGTACAACTCTAGTTTGTTCTGAACACCCCATAACTGGTAAGATATTAAGAATTGCCGATTAAATCATGTCTCCCGATGCTGCTTGAGCTAATATATCCAAACGATTGGGACTCTTGGATCTGGTAGGTAGACTTTGGAAATCTGTTTGAGTAGGCGAAGGACCCGATCCCATTTGAGTGTAGAAAGGATCTTGTTGGGGTTGAAATTGTTGTTGGTTCCTTAAATCGAATGAAGGGATCTCAGAAGTCAAAATTCGAGATGGCATCCTAGGTCTTGGAGATCGCAAGTTGTGGATTGATGGAGAAGCTTTCTTTTGTACTCTGGCAGGCATGGTAAGTGTCGACTTTCCATTCAATCTACCACTCGATGGTGCGCTGCTCGATGCAGATCTAGGCTTGTCCTTGTAATGAGTATCAAGATGTTGCTTCATGTTGTCCGCTCGGGTAAATTTCTTCATACATCCAGTAAATGTGCAGCACACCATTTTCTCGGCAGTATGAATCTTAGCATGCCGAGATGCATGACCGGAGGTGGTGAAGGTTTTGTTGCAGTGGTGAAGATCCTTGTATCGACACGAGTAACGTTTTCCAGGTCCACGTTCAGTAACTCCGGGATAAGAAGATTCCTCATGATAATATTGTTCATCGGGGTATTGTTGTACGTTTGTTGATTGATAAGGTTTTTGTGTGGAGTAAGGACGATATTCGTCCATGGAGTTGCGCTCGTAAAATGGATTTTCCTTTCCATATTGCTCTGTGAAAGAATGATTTCTTCCATGAGCGGTGGGTGTAAAGGTTGGGGTAAGTGGTGATCGAGCTTCATACGAATCGTAAGAATCCGAGCGAAATAAACTTGGGACCGAATTAAGACTTGTGATTGAAGCGTTGGAATTCGTTCGAACCATGTGAGGAGAGCTTGGTGGGTAAGATCTTTGAGGGAATCTTTGCGATGCATATGAATCGTATGAAGGTTGTCTGAATGGTAATTGTGGTAGTTGCGATTGAGATTGTGATACGGGAGAGGGAGATATCTCCGCCGTGGAGGAATTTAATAAGGAAACTTCGCGACCCGAGGAATCTCTACCCTTCATGCTAGGTCTTCTTGAGGAAGACATTGTGATGGATCTGGTGGAATGCGAATTGAATTGGAATTCGTATTAGTAGTGTGAGAAGAATTACAAAAATTCTACTATTTATTAGAGGAAATCAAAGATTGAAGTGAAGCTACTTTATTGAACAATAATATTCGAATTTGCAGTAGACAATCTCGAGTACATGTGAAAGTGGGAGGTGAGAGGATATCGATGATGGGTGTGTTGAGTTGAATTGATACGTTTCAAATTCTCAATTACAAGCATATAAATATGATTGATTAATTGATTGATTGATTGACGAGGAAAGATATAGGATTGAGTCAATATATCTATTTCGAAGTAGGTTGATGGTAAGAACTCTTCAATAGTTTGAGTAGAAGTTTGATGAAGGATGTGGAGAGATAGATAGCGATGTAGCGAGGTAGTAACTATCAGCGATAATGGAATTGTGCCGTGGATGCGTCTGACGGTCGTGAGGTGATGAAAAGTCGAGATAATCTTCTGATGGTAGGTAGAGTAAGTGTTGATAGGAAGGATGTCTTTTATATCGCAAGTAAAGAATTGAGAGACCTCTCGTCGACTTTGATTTCTTTTGGATGTGGATGATGTGAATTGAATGTTCTTCAAAGAAGAGATGATAAGTAAATTTCTCAGAGGTATATTTTTCGGAATATAAAGAGGTGAGGGGATGGTTGGGTGGTCATTGATAAGATGGGATTCTTAAGAAAGATATGGGATTTGGCTTTGGGACGTATTACACATGGGTCCCTTTCCTTAGAGTCAAATGTGCCTGAGCAGTTGATGAATTATATTTTTTTTTTTTACTTTAGTTTCTTTTTATTTTTTTAAATTTTAATTTTAATGTGGATAAGTGGGAGTGGAAACTGGGATTAAGAGAATGACCAGGGATGACTAGGGACGAATACCGTAATGAAGGGTCAAATCGAAAAGGGTTCAAGGAAGGGGAAGGGGAAGGGTTCAAAAATCAAAAAAATGTTGGAAATACAGAGTATTGGTGGGGCACAGAAATGGGAAAGTGGGAATCTGATGAATATTATCCCTAAAGAATACAAGGGGGAAAACAAGAAATTCCCCAGAAGGGTTTGGATTATGTTATGTGCGTGGTATTATGGTGTGGTATTATGGTGTGGGTGTATGTGTATGTATGTGGTATAGTATGTGATGTGATATACGGTAGTATATAACTATACCAAATACCTAGGTAATAATATAATAAGTAGCGTCTCTTTCGTATATTATGTCTTTTTTTCCTGTAAAGGTTTCGACCGGGATCTTGGGAAACAAGAGGATACGGTACATATATGACAATCTTTACCCAAGCCAGAGGATGGAGAATGCCAACTTGACTGCGTTGGGGTTAAGCACAAAATTAGAAGCCATGAGATAGGCAGGTAAATCGATGAGTAGGACCTAAGCCCGATAGCAACTTCGATGCATCGGAAACCCTATTATGGATGTGAGATGTAGGTGAAATGTAGTAAGATGTAGGTAAAATGTAGGTACTTGACTGCTGGTCAACTCACAAAATGATAGATTTCGATGTCGTCCTTCTGGGTACAGTATCGACTTTCAACCTTAACCGTCAAACGAATCCATACACACGCACCTTGATGCATGGCCTTCCTGTACGAGTGCTGTACTGCGTATATACAATCGGATGCAGAAGAAGGAACCTACATGATGTTCATTTTCCCATGCTACACATCGCGATCCATCTACCCAGTCACCCAGTCACCCAGTCACCCAGCCCAATCACTCCATCCGCCTGAGTACCCGGGCAGGCACAGACAGACTGGCGGACGGAAGAAGTATAACCATCAAGCCGTCTAAATCCCGACCGATGATTATTTTGATCCGAGCTACCGAGCTACTTATTAGCTATCTACTCTGTAGTATCTAGCACCTAGTCATCGTTGCCAATCGTTGTTAATCGTTGCTAACCATCCTCCCTAGCCATCATGCTAAAGCCTTGCTAATCGGACTAAATCCATTTGACATATCGTAACCATTACAACTTTTACCACTTGATCCCCAACCCAAAACCTCTTCCCTTCCCAGTTCCAACTTTTCTTCATCCATCCATTTATCTATCTACTATCTATCTATCTATCCCCAAGCAGCTAACCCCCAACGAAACGAATTCTAATTCCCAAGCACCTTTTTAATCTTTCTCCTTCACACACCAACTCACGCCCTAGGGATACTATACTATAACCCATTGGTCCCGTGCTCTCTCCTCACCCATTTAAACTCTCATCTAAGATCTTCCAAGTCAATAGTAAGAAAAGTTAACTTTTTGAACACCAAGTTATGATACCTAATAATAATAAGGCAATTACCACAAATATTTTCCTTAGTCAGTATCTAGCATCTCGTAAAATTTCCCCCCAAAAAACAAAAAACCAGGGTTATATCACCATGACCATTTCCCAATTTCCAATGCCGAAATATCCCATCATGTTATCTTTTCTCCCCGACATCATACCAGTAGATGGAAGGCGATGTTCCACTCCACTTTGTTCCTAAAACATTGCGATGGCGTCGACGCCGTACAAAGCACATGTGGTACAGCATTCATCTTTTCTTCTTCCCCGTCGTTAAAGTATAATGCTTAGATAGGCACCTAGTATTTAGGTATTTAGGTTAGCTATAATGTATATATAGTAAAAGTAAATATATGGAGATCTGGTAGATATACATTTTGCAGCGCGCGTGAATATTCTCGCGGCGTTTTGATAATACCTTACAACACACATACACGTATAATGAATGATACTTTTCATTACATTACAAAGCGCAATCCATTTTCTTGACGAGCGTAACAGAGAGTGAAAAGTTAAGCCATGAAGAATGAAGTCATCATGTTTCAGTGTATTGGCCCCGTCATAGATACATAAGAGCCAAGGGATAAAAATAAGATAATTTGGCCTCTAAGAGGCATCCGTCCATCCATCTATCTATTCACTCGTGATAAAAATTCTCTAGCACGTACCGGTTCTACTAAAATCCAAACCCATACTATCGGAAAATATGAAATTCAATCATCGTTAACCTAACGTATTCGTATCCCCCCCCCCCCCCCCCCCGTGACCCCCACACCTATGCCACACCCACAACACCCACCTATCAC
>PQXH01000097.1:81331-159100 GCA_004786125.1 Botrytis tulipae
ACCACCCCAAACCAAAAAATGAAAATAAAATCACCCCTCCCCCACCCAACTTTTCCCCCCCCCCCCCCCCAGTTGGAACCATCAACTAGTCGAACCACACGAAACTTTCCCATCTGAAATATCCTCTTGTCCATAGCTAAGTCCTCCGTAACCCAGGTATATCTAACTTTCCCACTACACCCCTCCCAGCCCTTTTTCCAAAGATCTCACAGGCTGACATGGTAGATCTCTGTATTTATCTCAGCTAGACCCCTAGATCTACCTCGCCAACGTACCGGTACACCCATACCTATTACCTAGGTCCCGAATTTTCTTTTCCTCATTCCTTCCATTCTTCCTTCCTTTCCACCCGCTTCTATGCCAGGGGCCCACTTTCCAAGAAATTCTTGTTCGTCGCTCGTCTCGTCTCGTCTCGTTGATCTGTTTGGTCAGTTTCCATTTTGCTTCCTCGTCGCGTTGATCTGTTTGGTCAGTTTCCATTTTGCTTCCTCGTCGCGTTGATCCGTTTGGTCAGTTTCTTTCCATTTTGCTCCCTCGTCCTCGCACCAAACACATACACATACATCTCAGAAAGGGTCCTCCTGAAAACGAGACGAGACGAGACGAGACGGGAGAGCTCTCGTACGTACGTCCTCACATTCCCGCTTCTCTATCACTTATCACATGTATCACCAGTTCTCCGTACCACCCTACCAAATTTACCTCCACACACACATACACATACATACACACATGTAATCTGTACCACATAAGGCTCTCGGGATCATCATATCATGTCATCTCACCCACCTCCTCTCACCCCTATCCATATTCCTCCGTGCTCAATCCTCACCAGCTCCCCCACGCGCGAAACCCTTTTTCATTTTCCTTTTCCACAAAGGATGCGCAAAGACGGGTTTCCGCATCCGCTTTCATACATATGCATACAACACTCATCCTCTTTACCGTGCGAGCCTGTCTGCCAGCGGAGATACCTCCTTCGTTGTATCGTATCCCATGTGACCTGTACAGTACAGTACAGCCTGGATGAAACTGTGAGTTTGAAAATATCGGTTGGTGCAATATTGCCTCTTGTTACACAGTCTTTTTTTTATATCCTTCGTAGATCCGAGGGTGCATATGCTATGCTATGCTATGCTATGCTCTCATTGCCTGTCATTTGAATGATAGATAGATGATATCGGGTGGGTTTTATCAGTAACTTAGACCCCTCTTTTTTGGGTTTGGGTTCTTAGATACATATACATGACATATTGAGTACCAATTGAATTAATTACTAAAGTCATTTACTTGCATTGCACATGATGAAAAATCCTTTCGAGATCATCTACAAACGATTGATTTCACCTCGTCGTCGCAAAAAACATCGTGATTTTTTCTTCCCACCTATATTTTGCGCATCTTGACGTTGACGTTGAAGTTGAGGTTGAAGTTTCTCGCCCGCCTTCAATTAATCAAAAAACTCCGATAGGTAGATAGGAGCGACGGACTCATCTCCGCCTCTACCCCACGCCAAATGATCGTAGATATGATGTTTTCTCGCCTTCGACTCTACATCACGATTGCACGATTGTGTAACTTGTGCGGACCACAACTTTTGCCAACTTTTTTTGTTTAATTTTGGGAAGAAAATTTCTCTTCACATATATGCGTTCCACACTCACCTATTGTCATACAAAGTCAAAGACCCTACCATGTGTGTTTGTTTGAATTTATCTCTCCTATGCTTTGAGTAATATTCCAGGATGTGGTAAATTGTGGCGGAGAGATTCCGTTGTATTTGGTGATTTCATCTCCCTCTCTCTCTTTCTCTCAATGTCGAGAAATTTATCGATGTTTGAATTTTGGTGGTTGACCCTTCATCATCAATCAGGCTTTCAAATCACTCACTAATCGACAGCCTATACAAACACACAAGAGCTTGTACAACATACAATATACAACCTTGGAATATACAACATACAAGCAATCCACAACATACAACATCTCCAAAAACCAGAAAACCCAAATCCCGGTAGAAAACCTCCGAGCGGATACGTACTTACAGAGTGACAACCCACATGACCCAAAGTAGGAAATACTACTTGAAATGGTATAGCAACAAAATAATTAGGTGCGGATGACTACCTGTTCAGTCATCCGCAGCTTGGGGGACCCGTTGCTCCATCAGCCAGGAACAAGAAGCTTGGACTTTGACATGGTATGAAAGGTATCTGTTGCGTCGATAGATAAACTAAGCCGATGATGCCGAAACGCGCACGCACTCGTTAACTTTAGCTTAGGGATTGAGGTTTCTGGGCAGCGGACCCTTTAAAGTTTTTTTAATGAAAAGGGAAGAGGTGTGTGGATGTGTGGATGGATGTATATGTGTGTGTGTGTGCTGTTGTATTGTTTGTGTGTGTATCTATCTGTATGTTATGATTTCTCTCGAGTAGTCTTGAAATTGTCTACTTGGCTAAGTATTCTCCAGACGCCACCCAAGAATGGTAAATAATTCATCAGTAAGTGCTGTAGATCTTGGGAGTTTTATGATGAGGATGATTTGAATCAAGATGAATCAAGATCAAAGTAATTTCCATAAATATTAGGCACGACGGACGGAGATGAAAAGGATCAAAGTTAAAATGTTATGTAAGAAATGAAGTTATCCATAAAGTGACTTATGTGATCGATCTCCCTCTCCTACTCCGACTCAGAGAATCAAAAATTAAAAAACGAGTCGAGACAAAAAGAGTCACAATAATGTCTCTCATTATACTCTCCACCCCAAGCCCAAGATGGAGATGGGCAGATATCCAAACATGGGATTCTGCAATTCCCCTGACGTCACACGGACAAAAGTCGATCGAGAAAACGGGTGTATCATCGTGGATATGGAGAAGCTTAACACACTCGCATACATATACATATACATATACATATACATATGAGCAATGAGCATCATGCATATGAGGGGTTTCGTTTTGAATCAGGATACCAGGGTAGCAGTCACAGGAGAGCAGGGGAGCAGGAGACCAGGATATTTTTATCCCTAGTCGGGGTCCTTTGCGGCTAAGAAGTTATTGGGAGGAAGATTACTTGGGCACCTGCTTACAGCTCCGATCCTGGATGAGTATGAGAATGAGAACTTCCCTCGAATCCCTTCCCTAAGTTCCCTTTGAAAGCGGTTGGAGAGCGGATCATGGAGTGGAGCATTACTCATCCCGGTCGCTTCTCATCCTCTAAACGTGATCTGGTGGAATCGGTGGAGCATGGGCCCTGGAGTCCCCTAGTCAAGACAAGGGATGGTCGATGTTTAAAGTTCCAGTCCTAGTCAGAGTGCGTTCTAGATGATGTTAATGCTGACAGGGCAGAGCGGCGTTAAACCTAATGCGAACCTCATCGTCGATGCATTTTGAAAATAAGGGTATGATACTCGGAAAATGGGCAGAAAGTCATCGAGATCCGGTGGAGTCCACTCAGTCAATATTGGCTTTACAATAAGATCTACCATTGATTTTCTGATCAAAAGAACATTTTCATGAGGACCCAAGTACCATGTTTCTAACTCTGCTTGATAACGTGGCATAGTTGGAACTCTGAAGGAGATTCGGTGTGGGTTCGATTAAAAAAATGCGAGGGGATCATTTATTTTATATCGTCGAAAGATTTTTCTAGAAGCTTGTTTGGAGAAATCGAGATCCCCTATGACGATGATCTGAGTCAAATCCGATTGAAAGAGGAGGACCCGCCCGAGGGGGAAAAAAAGATATTAAAATGATGTACTGGGCGGAACGGATGTTTCATATGATTTTTTCAATCATCGACGATAAGGGAGAGAGAGAAGCTCACCTTCATGGCGTCGATGCGTCGATGCGTCGATGAGATGTGGTCACATGCTTGCTGAATAATATATGACTAATACAGGATGGTTGATAGAAATCACCTCAGATATCGTATGATGAGTCTGACGAGTCTGACTGATGCCACCCATACCTCTCTAAGTTTGAATTGATTTAATTGATACGAAGTCTCAATATCCATTAACCTCAATCAGTTGGAGAGTATCCATGACCCAGTTGAACCGAGTACAACACTGGTACCTAGATATCACACAGATACGATATCTGAGGTTAAAGTAATCTTACGTATCGATCAAGCGTATGTACTTCGTATACTGGATATCAACCACAAGGTATGTTTTGGTATGTTTTACGCAAAACCTGCAAAAGCATTCAGTTCAATTCATTGTTCTCAAGCATTTCATACAATATCTAAATCTCATCCTCACACCATATCCTTTCCAACCAATACCAATCTACAGACGCTTCTCAAACTCAGCCGTCAACAATCGCATACAAAGCCGAGTGGCACAACCAACCCATAGCGGCTGGAAATTCTGCACGTGTGTATCCCGCAAGTTCGCCAGTCGCCAATGCCGATTTGAAACAGATTTATAAGTATACAACATCTACGTACACAATATCTACCACATGCATTTCTGTCACATTTCCATCAATTCTTCTAACGTTTCCCATGTGTGACACTACTCTGCGGAAGTATCTCGGAGGGGATTTGATCAATGTATGGATGTGAAATTTGAGTCGCGATAAACTTTACGGAGGTTGTACGTGAGTGCTAAGGTGAACAGACCCTTTATGTATATTGGACCCTTGGAGTTTAAATGGACGGGATGATATAGACGGGTGGCTTAATTTCATCAATAGGTCGCTCATTCATAAGTATGAATTTCTAGGTTTGCAGATCTATCACCAGTCAAGCTTTTAATGTCTTTCTTATCGATATCACATCCCAAAAGTATCATGAAATCTAAACTCTCTCGAGCCTCTATCATTCAATGGTTTAATGTCTCGGAAAAGAAAAGTTTCTTTCGCAATTTCCCAACAGCTATTCCTCTCTCCTTCTGTCAATGGAATTAAAAAGAAACATGAAATTATCAATGAGAATACCAACTAGTGTTGTACAAATAATACTACTCAATCTAACATAATTACCCCTCATTTATCCTATTACAATATCCTCCAAACAATTGGTTACATCACACGGCACTACAATTTTATTACGAAGCTACCATCTCCCGCCAATCTGAAGGGTCTTTTAGAGTGACTTGACTAAAGTTCCTTTCCGATCCAAATCGGTACCGAATACCAGGGATTGTGGTAGAGTGTTAGGGTGATGCCGTTCAACATGAATTTACGAACGTGATGTCAAGAAGTTGTGCTGCAACGTTGCAAAAAGCGGAATGGAGAATTGCTTCCGTCAAGAATTTGACATTGAAAGTTATAACTTATGCGCGTCGATAATAGGTTGTATGTCAAAGTTCTTGGAAGAAATACTTTTCGGGTTACAACATAAACAGAGTTTATGTAGTTTGAACAATTTTTTGACTAAATTTTCATAAAATCAATCAACGGCGTGAGCCGTTAAGTATTAGAACGGTGGCGTCCTTCATGATGTACATGAATTCGGATATTCAATATCCAATCATTCTCTTCTCATTTTAACGCTTGACATGTACGCGTAAAGAACCCGGCGAAATTATTTTGACGCTGTGTATAAACTAATTTATCACCACAAATTTCACCGGTCAACTCCAATTTCCAAGCAACTCGACTAATTGAAGTCGAGGTCCCTTTCGATAGTTTGAACGGGTGGCCCGACCCGGGTTTAAGGTAGTTCCATTGATCCTGTCGTTCTTGTTAGGCGTCCATAGTTAGTACTGTGCTAGTTGCTTCATCCTTCAACATCATACTGCATGATATCTATGACTTGGAATATCTCTATGACTTTCCCATATCGGCAAGAGGGACCATTCAGAGGTATGCGGGAAAATGATACGGAAGTTGTACTTTCTTCAAGCGTTCTTGGCCTGCATTGGTATGCAAATTGAACTTCGGATTCGGGAGAATCATTGCAGAATCATCCATGTTTATTTCTCTTGTTTCGAGGTATGAATGGATGTGCCTTTTTCTATCTGCAGGAGACAAATAAGCCATCCATTTGCAATATTATTGCCATTTCAGTATAGCTAATAACAAGTGCAAATTTATTTGAATTGCACGTTTAATTCACCAAGGCTAACTTTTGTTTACTTTGTTGCTTGTGGTATCACGTCATAGTGCGCCGTGCGAATAGATGATAGTCAAGGCAGAATTTCCACATTTAAAAGTTTGGAGGCATATTTGCCCAGTGTTCGTTTCAATAACGTGTATCAAGCACTCGTCGTCAGTACACCCATATTTACCATAGAGCTTGCTTCGATACTCCCAACTATGTTCTAAGCTTTGATGTGACTGTCAAGGCTCATTCACAAATTCATCAATGTTACAAAAAGTACATGAAGTAGAGTTACAGATTAAAGTAAAATAGGTTAATTAATTTGAAGCTCTGGATCAATTTGTGATCAGTGGTCTCCCCCACAGTGGTTCGATCTCCAACTCTTGGCTTGAACTCTATTTGTCCACTTCCCAGCCTCCAATCACCAATCACCATCCACCAACCTGCGATCCACACAATCAAACTTCAATTTATACTTTGTTGCTTTTTATCAACTTCTTACTTCTCTTCACTTTATCTATTATCGACTCCATGTCGGTACACATTGTAACATAAAGTCCGATCTCACGGTCCATCCGACCGGTACAATACGTATGTGAAGCTAAAAAAAAATTAAGGTATATCGGCGCATCACTCTCTCTGACCTATTAATGGTGCGTGCGGTATGCATGGCATTGCATGAGTATCGCCGAATCAATAGTCTCGAGTCGGAATCGGCGTCGGAGTTTGGGTCGGAGGCTAAGAGAAGTCGGGCTTGCAGGAGGGTTTTCTTAGTATCGTCGGCGGAGGTAAGTCTAGATGGCGCAGGGACTGACTATTGATGGGTGTAAGCTTCCGATGATGCACGGATGAGGGGATATGCGGCGAGTGCGGATGTTTAGGTGATGGTGGTGGTGGCGCGGAAGATGCGATGATGGGGTTTGGTTAGAGTTTGTAGGTTGGAGTTGCTTGTTTAGGGTTGGCGGGGTGGGTAGTGTAGGGGGTCTGAGCGGGTTGGGGGATGGGGATTGGGATGGAAATTTGGATGGGAATCTGGACGCGGATGTGATGATGGAGAGGAAGCGGAGAGTAAATGAAGAGGTAGATGCGGAGATTGAGATTGAGATTCAGATTCAGAGAGAGAAGGGGGAAAAAGGAAGAAGAGAGATGAAAAACTATGGAAAGCTCCGTAGCTGAGAAGAGGAAGCACCGCATAATTTTACAGACATACATGCTACGTTACGGTGCTTGGTGGAAGATCAATCACTACCTACCGGTACTTTCTTCCTCACTAATTCTTTGACATTTCAAGTCATTGGTGTTAGGTGATTTCGGGTTAGTGGTTGGTGATTAGTGGTTAGTGATTAGTGGTTAGTGATTCCTTACAAAGTTACTAGGCAAGTAAGTACCGTTTTTCTCCATATATTTTTCCTTAGGTTTTTTTTTTTTTTTTTTTTTTTGGCTTCGCGCGCTTCGGGAATAACGGAAATGTTTATGTTTATGGTTGTTTTTATTTTTATGACCGTGATTTTATTTTGTTTGGTTTGGTGATGTGATGTGATGTGATGTGATTCGTGTTGTGATGATCACGTCGTATTCTTGAGTCATTAGGTTGGTATAGTGTGGTATAGTATGGTGTAGTATGATGAGTTGGGTTGGGTTGGGTCTGGGTTGGTGAGGTAGGGAGCTAGTTGTCATTGTTTGGCAAGTCATAGGGTATTGTGATGCTTGCTTGCTTGCTTGCTTGCTTGCTTGGTTTGGAGTTAGGGGGTGTGTGTCTGTGAGTTGGGGTGGTGTGGTAGTGGTGTTGAGGTAGTGCGGGAGGTTTAAGTTGTTAGGTTGGGGAGTTGGGGAGCTAGTTGTTGGGGGTTGCGGGTTGTGGGTTGCGGGTTGTGGGTTGTGGATTGCTAGGTTGGTAGGTTATTAGGTTATTAGTTTGTGAGTTTGTGAGTCGTATGTCGTATGTCTTAGTTATTGATGGATGGGGAATGGTGGGTGGGGTTTAGGGTGTGATGAAAGAGATATAGGGTATAGGATGTGATGTGATGAAGAGGGTTTAGGACATAGGGTGTGATGAAAGAGGTATGAAGTTTAACGAAAGAGGTATATTACTAGAATAGGAAGGTGAAAGATAGATAGAATGTATAGGGTAGGGTAGGATGGATACGTAAGTTAGGTTAGTTGAGATGGTTAGTTGAGGTAGTGAACCAGATAGTTCATGGATATAATGGGAAATAGTGAGGGGAGATGGTGGGAAGTGGTCGGAGATCTTGTGAGGGGCGAGTTGCGGATAAGGTGGGTTGAGGCGGGTTGGATGGGTAGAATCGGTTTGTGTGCGGGTGAGGTGCGGCATGTGTGCGGGATGGGTGAAGTTAGAGTTGGAGTGAGTGAGGTAAGATCTACGGTTTTTGTAGTTGTTTTGAGAGGGGGCGGCGTGGGGGCGATAGAGGTGGAAAGGGAGGAGGGGGAAGTGGTAAAAAGAAGAGGAAGGGGAAAGGGGAATATGGTAAGGAAAGAGATGATTAGTTAGGGGTTAGCGAGATGAGGTATACTTCTATTTTGGATATCGGGATGGAGGAGTATGTATGTATGAATGTGTGGATGTGTGGATATATGTGGTGTGATGTGATGTGATGTGATGTGTAGATAGAGAAGATGTTCAATTTCATAATATGATATGATATGATATAATATGTCAAGGAAAATCAAAAGGTTCGAGGAAGTATGAGATGAGATGAGATGCATTTGTAGTGGCTAGTTGGTAGCTGTGCGATGGAATTTGAAAATTTGAAATGGCAATGGGTTTGTAGACCTTAGAAGGAAAGCTGGGAAGTTGGTGATTTCTGTTTGTTTTGGAAGGGTGAATTGGTAATTGGTAATTCGGTTATGTGGTTGGTTGTCTTTTTGTGGATGGGGATGGGGATGAGGATGGGTGGGAGATGGGGATGAGTGAGGAGTGAGGAGTGAGGAGTGTGTGATGGGTTCAAAAGGGTAGTAAATGGAAAATGGGAGATTGGAGATGTGATATATAAGATGTAAGATGGACAATGAGCTTCGCGTGATATCTTCGACGTTGTTGCTGTTGCTGTTTTGGGGCGAAAATACGAAATGAGGCTATATGAGGGAAATTATGATATCCTATATCCTTGCTGCATACCGTATGTGTATCAAGTAACTACGCAACCTATTCTTCCATCTTTATCAAAATCTACTAGGTGGAGATGAGTGTGAGATAGCTCATCTATTCAGTATAGTGAGATTACTAGAGTCGAGATGTGATGGGATGGATGAGTAGCATGAGTGGAATGATATAATTTTCCTTCTTTCTATCATTCTTTCAGAGAATGATGCTATTCAGATGGACACAACATATCGTCTTGATTACTTTGCGTTATTTCCAATATGGAAGTCTTTGATGAAATTGCTTGGAGCCCGTTGAGTATGGTGTGTTTGGATTTTTCTTTCCATCTTTCATCTCTTCTATCTTCCGTGATGACATCTGTCTCCTCTTCTCTCGTATATATGATGTATCCACTCTTCTTTCATCCGAATTTTTTCTTTCCCTTCAGTTAGTTGTTTGAATAGCTTATGAAGTTTGAGCTTGAGTTGATGATACCATCGCAGGTAATTTGAACATACATAGATGAGAGTATAACATACGTTGTTGAATTACGAATTGTGCGTTTGGTGTTTTGTGTTTTTTGTTTTGTTGAGAAGAGGAAATTGTAATTTCCAGGCAGCTTGTTTGGTTTTCTCTTGGTAGATCTAGATGTTGAACTGCTGAGCTAAAATTGTATTGATACCTTTGGAAATCTGGGATAGAATTAGGGGTGATTGGCTGGTGATTATTTCAATCTTCTGGTATTTTGTTGATGTGAGGCTTGCTCCATGGATTGATCATTATTAGGATATTTTTCGTAGTTCGGTTGGTTGTTCATTTTGTTTTATCTTTTGAATTTATTTCTTCATGTAGATGATAAATTAGTAAAGAGTGTTATTTATACAAAAATACAGATCCTAAAATATATGGAAGATACGAATTTCTCCCATCACATCACTATCACCCCAAACATTAAACAAAAGAAATAAAGTATTGTTTTTTTAAGATGTAGAGCATGCCTCTTTCATGCTCCTGGAGAGTGTGATCGATTGGCTGATCATATTCAAGCCAAAGGCTTATAGTACTTTGTCCGTAAACTCATCATTTATTCTTTGATTTGATTCCTGCGGAGAAAAAGTGAATACCTAGCAGTAAAAGCTAGAAAGTTGACGTGGAAAACTTTTCTGCTGTTGTGGAAAACGGTACAATTTTGGCGACAAGAAAAGGTGTAAAATGATTCGTATGAACGACTTGGCTTGTTGACTACAGCGAACATGTCAAAATTGTGCTATCAGAATTTCCACGATCGAGGTGAATAACCGGGCTACCCAAGTAATCCTAGCTCTTATTCCCATTCATCTTCAAGACATCTTTCAAAGTCCCAAAAGTTCCCTTCGGACCTCTACATATCTCAAGAGGCTCTGTTCCCGACTCACTTATCAATCTCATTTTCAAGATATGAAGACTCATCACGCTCTTCAGTACAGCATAGCCTGAGAATAATAATATCTTCATCATGCATTCGCTTAGGAGTCAAATGAGTACAGTATGTTCGGCTTCCGGAGCTATACTCGCTTAAATTGCGGGCTTCTCGACACCTCACCTCTCCTATGTGATGTGAAAATATAAGGGCATGAAATGGTGGCTGTTGGTGTTAATAGTACGTTGAGTATATTTATGGAAGTGCGCAAAATATGTAATAGGGTTGGAAGATTTGGAGGAGGTGGTTAGCGTGTAGTTGATGCGAAAAGGAAAGAGGAAGATGTATAGTATATATATGTAATCTTGGCATGAACTGCTTCTGGTTTTCATAGTAGGATCATGAATGTTATCGTCATTGCATACTTTTACTCTAGTTAGTTATGAATATTGTATCTGATATTGATATGTTTTTATGATAGGAATTACATACAATCTGTCGATATTCATTAGCGAGTAGTATCTGAAATATCTGAAGTATATAAGGTATCTGTCTGAAAGTTATCTAATAACAAGTAATCATTGTATAGCATAGACAGAATACATGTATTAAAGAATTCATTTGTATTTTCATCACAAGATAGTGTATTTTCATAGTAATCATTAAATGTGGGCGGGAATTCCAACTGTTGTCATCTGAAGTTTAACGTTTGTAGTAGACAGTTATCTCATAGTAGCTCTATAGATATGTCAATAGTATCGTCTAAAGATACAAAGATGTAGAGGCAAGATCATTAGGTGGATTACAAAACTTTAGATTCGACTTTTAAATCTTACTCGAGAGAAACAACAGCTTTTTAGAATAAGAAAAAAACACTTACAAGGTCTCGGCTCATAAGACACAGCTTAAAGAACTGTGTCAATTTTTCAGATTTTAAATGTTAAAGAACTAAATTTATAGCCGAGTACCAACAGAGTAGACTCAACTGTCAACTTGTTGCTAAATTTGTAATAACTATCATCGAAAGACGTGTAGTAATCTTCTAGCTGTTATGAAGACACTTGGGCATTTTAACTAGAGTTTGAGGTATGTCAGAGAACCTTTATCTAGCTGTAAGAATGATAAAGAGATACTAAGTAGATTCCATAAGGTTAAGAGACGAATAAATCCATTATTTGAGAAATTAGACATATCAATCAAAGCTATTAGATGAATACAATCATTATGTAACAAGATGACTCAAAGACAACAGACACAATTATATGATTATCATCTCAGACTCTCGAAACTAGATTATCCATAAACATCAAATTTAATTAGTTGTTTCTCAGTCACATGATTGATTGACTTCCCATCAACTTAATGTTCCCCCCTCGAGGGGCAGTTTCCCTAAGCGACTAAGCAAAACCTGTAATTGGTGTAATAGTTGAATTAACCAAAACACGTGCTAACTCACGTTTCTTATTACCTTACTGCCTTCCTTAACCTCTTTTGAACTCTTTAGCAATAACAAAGATTAAAAATTCGAGTATTTACTCGGAATTCGACGTTTCTCCCACGCAATCTTTGATTCTTGCTTTTCTGCTTCCTTTCTCTGTTTTTACCTTGCGCCTCTGCTATCTTCCTGCTTCTCCATCGCCGCATTACCTTCCTGATTCTTTTAGTGCTTCGCCCTTCTGCCACAATGGCAAATATTCAACCGTAAGAGCAAATGCTTGATTTATTTTATCTCTGCAACGTTTTATACTATATTTAACGTTTGTTAATAACCTAGATACCTAATCCTTTCATCCGTTTCAGCCAATTCTATACAATTAAACTAACTAATATCTCAAACAGCCCCCCGATACCCACCGAACCCACCCCAACTTGTGCGCGCTGCGTGAAGAGAATGGCCATCGATCCTACCGCGCGCTGTGTGCTCTTTCAACAAAGCCAGCGTGCTCGTGACGCCAAGGCCGATACGAAGTGCACATACTGCCAGCGCCAACGGGGAAGATGCTTCAAGTGCCCTTCAGCACTCAAGCCGGAGATTTTGGAGCTCCAACAACGAGCCCAGGACTACAATACCTGGGTCGATGGACAAAATCTACTTCCGCCTGCTCTTCGTAGCACCTGGGTCTTACCAGTGACCACCCCGGCTGTATGCCCCAGCAATGCACCGGATGTTTACAAAGAGCTACATAGAGCTCAAAAAGTGGTTACGAATGGGATTCTCAGAGCCCAGGCGGGGATCTCTGGGTGGAAAACCATGAGGAAGGCTATGGAAAACATGACCATAGGACTAGATCCTGTGGTCAGGAATGGTGACAACCGTGGCTACTGGTGGTAAATGGGGGTAGATAGAGGCTTGGGAACCTGCAAGTTACCTAAGGGGACGGTTGAGTGGAGCGGAGGTAGAATGGCTTGGGAACCATAAGTACCTGTAGGATAGACGAGGGAGATGGGTGGATGGATGGATATGGGCATCGTATGGATGCGGCGGGGGAGGCCAGCAAAGACGAATCTCTACCTGTACGTGGTGCTGGCTACGAACCCGAGTATGACCTACTTGTACTTACCGACTTTGTCTTCGGCCCACTGTTGCTTGTATATATGAGTGGTCATTATTCAGAGCCAAAGAGATAGCATAAAGTAGTGTATATGGGTAAAATGAGACAAATGGGGGGGGGAAATTGTTGTCCTTCGCCTTTTATCCAATCGATCTGGCAATCACGAGAAATTTAAAGATGAAGATGTGGGTCCTTCAGATCCAATTATCCTTGAAAATTAGGGCATGGCTATAAGAGATCCAATTCGAGAGGTTCGGATCAATGCCATTTCGTTGGATCGATCGTGGCGGGCAGATGAACCAAATGAGCTTGACTTCATACTGGTAGCTCGTTGACGAGAAGCAAAACATAGGCATGATAGACATGGTCTGTATTTAATGTTCATTCAATGGATAGACAACATTGCATGTAGGGTCCAGATGGTAAATGAGCCAGTAAAAAATGTCATTTGAGTGAGTTTGGAGATTGATCGGAATTGTTTCTTGAAAACGGAATGAATGTTATGGTAGAGAAGCTTCTTGAGGAGCATGTCAACGCGTTGTTAAAAGTAGTATGAAGCTACGCGGGATTGAGTACGGTCGTGGAGTAGACTTGAGCTTGATTGCAAGATGAACATTTGGGCGAGAAAATAATGTGAACTGCTGTCAACATTGTCATCAGGCAATGAATACAGTATCAATTTATTTGCAAGCATTTGGTGATTTGAAACAATCTTACATTCTTCAATTTCCGCCCATTCATTGGATAAGCAAAAGCTCTGCTTGTTATGGTATTGTAAAACACCTATCCGCCCCCAAAACGCCATAATGATGCTCCCTTCTCCTCAAACTCCCTTTTCCATCTTATAGGATCCGACCCACCTTCTTTACGATTTCTTCGGCAAAGCAGGTGGACCCATTTTACCAGAACCAGAATCTACTTTCTTGGGAGGAGGTCCCATACTGCTATCACCACCACCATTGCCAACTTGAGTAAAAGTTCCACCTTTAAACCATTTATCTTCTTCTGCTGCCCTCTTTCTCTTCATTTCTGCTACTCTCTTTGGATCTACCAATTCTAATCCTTGAACTGGCGTAAATGCCAAACTACTAGCAGTTCCTGCACTAGCTCCAGTACTAGTACTCAATCCTCCTACACCTGATGCTCTTAAGCCTTTACCCCGTAAATCTATATTACCAGCTGATTGACCAAATCCTCGAAGTGATGATGCGGAACCACTCATAGGAGTCGAAGTACCCCACCCCTTGTTCTTTGCGGAAAGTTTGGCTTTTGTACGTTGATCTATTTGAATATTTCGAATACGTCCGTCATTGCCTTGTCCAATCATACCCATACCCTTAGTTCCGTCACCAGTACCATAACCAACTTCTTTCTCTTCCTTTCCAAATGCCATTCTATTTTGTGCTTTTCTCAAATCGGTCATAGCAGTTGCCGCCTTGGCTAATCGAGCACGTCGACCACCACGTTTCCGTGCAGGTTTATCATCTGGAGCTGGCAGTGCGCGAGCACCTTTGTTTGGAGGGGGCTCAGTGAGCTTTTCGAGTCGAGTAATACATTGTTCTTTTAATTCTTCACCCGTAGATCCATCTGGACTGTTATGAACGCGGTCAACTCTTGCGGCTAGGACAACTTTAGCGGAGACAATACGCATAGCTTGTTTCTTAAGATCATTGGGAATCCCTTGAATGATAGGAGAATGATAAAGAAATCCTTGCTGGCGAACTCCAACATTAGTAGCAAAACCTGTTCCGGATGATTTATTAGATCCTAGAGGAGGAAGATTGCATGCAGGTGTCTTTGCTAAGCCTGTCAAACCTCCAGCGAAATTGAGTAGTTGTGCGGCTGTGAGAGATCCAATGAGGGCTGTAAGATTTGGAGCGAACAAGTTCATGCGTGATTGAACATAATCAGTTAAAGTCTTTTTCGCTTTGTCCAATGCAAGAGTCATGTCACAAGCACGAAGTACTCTTTCAAGTTCATGTGGTGACATTTCTCGACCCTTTGTAGTTGTTGCCTCGACCGTAACAATCATAACAGATGGACCATCCAAAACGGATCTTAGTGTAGCACCAAGTCGATTCTCTTTCGATGTTTGAAGCGTCTTAATGTTCTCCGAGTCCATAGGTCCATTCCCAATAATAGTGACAACTTTAGCATAATCCAATGGATTGGTGACCAATGTTTCCAATTCCGGAAATCGAATCGAATAATGATCTCGTATGAACTTGTGTACTAGGATGATTTCACTATCGATAGATGTCGACAAAGTGTTTGCTTGCGTTAAGAGATGATATTCTGGGTTGTCTTCGACCGAGCCTACAAAGGTTGTTTGTTTATCGGGAGGTAATGATTGAAAATGTGCGATTTTCTGTCAAATCGAGGAAAGAGTCAGGGCTAAGACACAAAAGAGTAGATGTAAACCATAGGTCTTCAAAGTGAGAAAGGGAAATACAAAATACTACTGACCTCTAAAACTGGTTCCAACGTTTTCATCAAACCTGCTACACTCCGCACATCATCTACTCCACCAAGTTGCATCTTTTCAACTTTTGCTTTGGTCGCCTCCTCATCTTCTGCAGTATCGATAGCACCACTAGTCATTCCTGCCATCTCATCATCCTCGTCGACTGCTTCTTCATCGCCATCGAGCTCCATTTCGCTTGCGCCTGAAAGTCCTGTCGCGTTCCCATTCATGCTTAGGGCGACCTCGTCAGGGTCGGCAAAAAGGTGTGCATTATCCTCCCCTTCACCTTCGGATCCAGAATCCTCAAAATCTTGCAATAATTCATCTGCGAGAGTAGACATCTTAAATGTAATGTTGTTTGTTGTAGCTGGCGCGTGAAGGTATAGAAAATCAATTAGAGAAGAGCTCGAGCCGGAAAGGCGGCCGCTAGCGTAGGTGCAGATTGTATTACTAATCAATCTTTTTGACTATCGCAAGTCTTGAACGCGAACCAGAATTACACCAACTGTTCCCTCAAGAAATTAAACTCTACCGCCACCATGGAGTCTGAATATGAGAAAGCTCGAGGGCCCCCAAAGGTCAAAAACAAGGCCGCCAGTGCCATCCAAATTTCAGCAGAACAACTTCTACGAGAAGCTGTTGATCGTCAAGAACCAGGACTTCAAGCACCAACTCAGCGGTTTGCTGATCTCGAAGAGCTTCATGAATTCCAAGGGAGAAAAAGAAAAGAGTTCGAGGATTATGTGCGGAGGAATAGGATTAACATGAATAATTGGATGAGATATGCGCAATGGGAATTGGAACAGAAAGAATTCAAACGAGCACGATCCGTTTTTGAACGAGCATTAGATGTCGACTCAACATCTGTCACATTATGGATTCGATATATCGAGGCGGAGATGAAATCGCGGAATATAAATCATGCCAGAAATTTATTGGATCGCGCCGTCACTATTCTGCCTAGAATCGATAAACTGTGGTACAAATATTGTTACATGGAGGAAATGCTTGGTAATATTCCCGGTACACGACAAGTCTTTGAAAGATGGATGTCCTGGGAACCAGACGAGGCAGCTTGGAGCAGTTACATCAAATTGGAGAAACGATATGGCGAGTTTCAAAGAGCTAGGGAAATCTTCCAAAGATTTACTATGGTACATCCCGAACCAAGAAATTGGATCAAATGGGCCAGATTCGAAGAAGAGTATGGAACTAGTGATTTGGTGAGAGAGGTATTTGGAACAGCTGTTGAAGCTTTGGGTGAAGACTTTATGGATGAGAGACTCTTTATTGCATATGCGAGATTTGAGGCAAAGTTAAAGGAGTACGAGCGCGCAAGAGCCATTTACAAATATGCCCTCGACCGTATGGCACGATCAAAGTCTATTTCCCTCCATAAAGCTTATACGACTTTCGAGAAACAATTCGGTGATCGTGAAGGTGTGGAAGATGTAATTATCTCGAAACGTCGAGTTCAATATGAGGAGCAGGTAAAGGAGAATCCCAAAAATTACGATGCTTGGTTCGACTATGCCAGATTGGAGGAAACTTCAGGGGATTTCGATCGAGTTCGAGATGTTTATGAGAGGGCCATTGCACAAATTCCACCAACTCAGGAGAAGAGGCATTGGAGGCGTTATATTTATTTGTGGATTTTTTATGCTATTTGGGAGGAAATGGAGTCAAAGGATGTTGAGCGAGCGAGACAGATTTACCAAGAGTGTCTGAAATTGATACCCCACAAGAAATTTACATTTGCCAAGATTTGGCTCATGAAGGCTCAGTTTGAGATTCGACAACAGCAATTACAAGCCGCCAGAAAGACTTTAGGTCAAGCTATCGGAATGTGTCCTAAAGATAAGCTTTTCAAAGGTTATGTTGAGCTGGAGATCAAACTTTTCGAATTCGTGAGATGTCGTACCCTTTACGAGAAACATATCGAATGGAATCCAGCTAATTGTCAAGCTTGGATTAAATTTGCTGAGCTGGAACGAGGTTTAGATGATCTGGAACGTACTCGTGCGATATTTGAGTTGGCAATCAGTCAACAAGTGCTTGATATGCCGGAATTATTATGGAAAGCCTATATTGACTTTGAGGAGGAAGAAGGAGAGTACGATCGCACCAGACATCTATACGAGCGATTGTTGGAGAAGACAGATCATGTGAAGGTCTGGATCAGTTATGCACATTTCGAAATTAACGTTCCAGATGATGATGAGGAAGAGACAGAGGAGGATGAGGAGAAACCAGTCAGTGAGGCTGCAAAAACACGCGCAAGGAAGATCTTCGAACGTGCCCTTAAGAGCATGAAAGACAAGGATCTCAAGGAAGAGGTATGTCACACACTTGATCTAAATATTTCAACACAACATCTAACAAATTCACAGCGTGTTTCTCTCCTCAATGCTCATCTTTCCTTTGAACGTACTCATGGTACAGAGGAAGATATCGAGAAAGTACAGAAACAAATGCCAAGAAAGACGAAGAGAAGAAGAAAGCTTGATGATGATAGCTATGAGGAATATGTTGATTACGTTTTCCCTGCCGATGATGAACAAACGAAGAAATTGTCGAATTTCTTGGCAATGGCTCAAAGTTGGAAACAAGCCGGTGGAACGATTAGCGGTGGCGGAGATCAGAATACACCTTAATGACGAGGTCGGAAGAGTCGAAGAAAATTGTGTATGTATACCTAAGGCATCATCAAATGAGGTGATGATATTTAATTTATGGTACGTTTGATCATATCACCGAGAACGTCTTCTGCATTAGTGTATGTTCCCACGGTTTCTGCTTGTTTGGTCGTTTTTAGTTTAATTTCATTGAAGTCTTAGCATTATTTGTCTCGGGTTCAAAGCGAATAGACAATCACGTTGGGTGCACTCATTCGCATCATACATAAAGCCCTTGCGATATGTCAAGATCGACAGCATCTGGAAGAATCTTTAGAAAGGATTCGGCTTTCTCTCTGAAACTCAGATCGCCAAGACCATTTCGACCCAGTAATACGATCATTCAAGATTGGCATTATTATCAGAGGGCTTCCGAGAGAGATTCCGGTCACCAACGAGTCGGTGTCATTGTGTAGGAAAGAGTTGGATAATGTAGTGATGGTTGTTCAAAGTAGACGGAGAGAACGATTGAGTGATATTTGTCCGGATAACTCAAAAAATCTTCCAATCTTTCTTGATCAAAAAGTGTGGTAAGTGATGAAGAAATGGATCTACAAGCCGAACAATTGAAAATATACAACTATTCATGTCCACAGCTTGTTCTCGGTCTTGTTATTCCCCATAGATATCCATTCCGATAAAGCGTCCAAATTATTCGTCATTCACCTTTCAATAACTCGACAAAGCCTTCGCCCTTAATCGTGGGCCGTATCGCCATATACCCAACGGCGCTGGTACGCCCATGGCAATAGCAACAAACGCCAATGTGCTATTTCCCCACCCATGCCCCAACACTTGATACATTCTTGGTGCAAACAAAGGAAACCCAAAAGCAGTCAAACTGCGCAGAAATTGTGATGCAGCAGATGCAGAACTCGTATGGTCTGGATATGAATCGATAACGTATGCTTGCAATGCTTGTCCGCCAATCTGCACACCAAAACATAATACAAAAGCTCCAAGGTCGACGACGATCCAAGGTGCATGCTTTTGAGCTGCCCATCCATAAACTAAAAGTCCAAGGGGTACGAAAATGAACGATGGTATCATGATCGGGACCCGAAATTCCGGCTTCTCAACACCATCCGCGCGCTGTTTCATTCTGCGGAAAACGAGATCTAATAATGGCCCTCCAACTTGTGCCCCCACTATTTCACCGAGGCACATTGCAAGATAGTGAAGGCCACTTTTGGAGATAGACTCATGGTATTCTTTAGTCCAGATATCAGAGTAGGTGGAAAGAGTAATGTAGGTGATACCATAATCGAAAGCCGAAAGACAAGCCTGGACCTGAATAATCGGATGTAATACAAGTAAACGAATGGGCCTAGAAAAACTTCTCATCAATAACCAGGAAACTGATCTCCCTTTTCCAAGTGCCTCATCCTCTGTGTAGTAACGCGAATTCCCGGAACTACGTCTGAGCCCCTCAGCTTTACGCCGAAGAATTGTCGGGCCATGGGTTTCTCGAAATAAAGGAATCGATATCACGATCATTATCGCCTGAAAAATTGATGTTGACCAAAACATCCACCTCCAGGTCGTATATTCCGTGATATAACCTCCAATAATAGGACCAGCAGCTGCACCAAACAGTGGCAACAAGGAATAAATCCCTAGCGATCTTCCTCTCTCATTTGATCTCCATACATCTCCTAAAACTCCACTTCCTAAGGCATGAATAGCGCTAGCACCAAGACCAGCCATCAATCTTGCAGCAATCAATAACCCCTTCGTGTGCGCAAATCCACATACAAAATTCCAAGTCAGAAACCATATATTGGTGGTATGTAACACAACGCGTCGTCCATATAATTCAGATAGCGGACCAATAAGTAAGGGACCAAATGCTGTGGCGAGCAAGTAAACGGACATGGCCATAACAGACTCAAGGGAAGTCATATGGAGCTCAGATTCGATTATGAGAAGTGCAGGTGCCATAATCGTGGATACAGCAATTCGATTGAAGCTGGTGGATGAGAGAACGAGCGTAGTGAGCCATTTCTGGTAGGTCGGCCAGCATTTTGGATTGTTGGGATCTTGGGGGACGGTGAATGCTACGAGGTATGCAGAATCTGCGTCAGCGTGTGTCGTGGTAATGGGTGTGGAAGCCTTCTCAGAAGCTTTCTCGGGGTCATTCTCAGGATTCATTGTCGAAAGCTCGCGTAATGAAACTAGAGGCTAGCCGATGTTTCTTCATTCATGTAACGGTTCGTCCTCATAGTATAAATGCATCTGATGATACTCCAGGAATAAGCAGCTGGGCCTACCTATTCCGTTACCAGAGATACGTGAGTCTTACACCGGTCTCTGCAAGGGACTTGACAGCTAACTTAGACGAATAGTTGCATGTTTGATATTCATATCCTAGGGAAACTGTCTGTGATGCCGAAACTACTATGTCCATAATCCCATAATTTCCATGGGAAACCATCCATTTTCTCGAAAGAGTTTTCCCAGTCAACAGGCTCTCTTACAAAACTACCATACAATTCTATATTTGGTTATCCGGCTTTAACCCTTTCAAGACACGGGCTTTAGCTCAGACTTCAAAGTCAATGGGTCAATTGCACACCAAAACTTCCAGAGGAGAGTTCGTGCTCATGCATCGCGCTTTTGCTCCCACGGAATAAGCGGAATAGCATATACGGAGTACGGAATAAAAATGAAGCGCTAGGATCCACACATGTATCTCATCACGAGAAGGGTGCTAGATATGGCAAGCAATATATCGATCAGCGATGCTCAAGAAAAATGATTGGTTCGTGATACTTTGATTGATAAGATATGATTAGATTAGATTGTAAAATTATCTGAAGTTTTCCTTGCATTAACGCTAGACAAACATGAAGTAGTCGAGCTCTAGACTCCAATTCGACTACCAGCAGCGACAGCACCTTGCTATATTGTGGGACAGTTTTGAAAACAGAAAGATCTTCATTTTCAAAATCTCATTACTGAAAGATATGTCAGGTTTCAACGTCTGTAGTTGGACTGGTTCAAAAACCATTGGCTGATCCTACAGCAATGTAAATTAGCTAGTGCTATCATAAGATATGTCGACTTGAGTGAGCTCACCAAAGATCAATTTCAAGCATGCATCATACCCGGTAAGCTCGGAGTTTTCTGTATCTAATCAATCGCTTTTTCTGGGGTGGCGCATATGATGGACTTTCTCCTACTTGACCCTCTTCTCGTTGTCTTTTCAACTCCTCTTCTCGTCCTCTTTTCAACTCCTCTTCTCGTTGTTTTCTCAACTCATCTTCCTGTTGTCTTCTCAACTCCTCTTCTCGTTGTTTTCTCAACTCATCTTCTTGTCGTCTTTTCAACTCCTCTTCTCGTTGTTTTCTCAACTCATCTTCCTGTTGTCTTCTCAAACGCTCGTTTTGTTGCTCCTTGGCCTGTTGCTCCTCAGCCTGCTGCTTTTTGGCCAATTCCTTTGCAGCTTGCTGCACTCTAGCTTCCTGCTCTATCGCTTGCTGTAACCTGGCTCGCTGCTCCGTGGCTTCCTGCTCTCTGGCTTCCTGCTCTCTGACAAACTGACCTTTGCTTATCCGCCCTATGGCTAAGTGCTTTTGGGCTAATTGTTCTTTGGTTAAGTGCTCTTTGGCTTGCTGCTCTATGGCTCGCTGAACTCTAGCTAACTGCTCTATTGCTTGCTGCACCATGGCTTGCTGCTTTGCGGCTTCCTGCTTTCTAGCTTCCTGCTTTCTGGCCTCCTCCTCTCTGGCTAATTGCTCTTTGGTTTTCTTTTCTCCGGAGACTGGAGTACCAGGTGGGTGTGGGGGTCGAATTTCCACTTCTCCTCCAGAAGGTACATTAACTATCTCATCGCCGCTATCATCATCATCACTATCATCACTATCATCACTATCATCATCATCATCATTATTATCGCTCTCTGAAATTTCACTGAGGGCTTCTCCCCCTTCAACCCGTTCAATGATACCTTCCTCAAATGTTACCTGTAACTCCGGTCGTGCCCAATTCTGCAAACGTCTATACGTCAAACGTATCGTTTCTTCAGCTATTGGTCTTATATGGTCTAAGATTTGAGCTGCAGTCCATCTCTTTTCTACGTCCATTTCTCTTGGCTTTTCAAGCTCGTTAGCCAAAACTTTAGAAAGATGTGGATCGCATAACCCCCAATTCGGCTTCTCCTTTATATCTGCCTTTCCGTCTACTTCAGGTCTCTTTGGTCGTCTACCTGAGTGTGACAAAATGTACAATGACATCCCGACACACCAAACGTCATATTTGGCACTTAAATAAGGTTCCTCGGGCGCCCTGCACACCGTGTTTCCTGTGTCATGCCAGCGTTGCTCTCCATATGGCACATAGGTGGCTTCTCCGAAATCCCCTATTTTTACAATTGGATATGTGTTGGGTTTCCCAGAGTTCTTCAAAAATATGTTGTCCAACTTGATATCAAGGCAAATAACTTGATTGCGTTGGTGGAACTCTTTTTTCTTATTGAGTTCGTGGTCACCATGAAGGAAACTAAGAGCTTCCATTGTCTGCATATAGACATGCCAAATGAACGCTTCTGGTATTGCTGCATGCTTGTATAATCTTGGCATATTTTCTGGTTTGTGAGCCCATATAGAACCTTCGGGCTCTCCTGTGCCCCAACGTGGTCTATCATAGTACTGCGTCACAATATTTTCCAGATTTCCCCAATCACAATACTCAAAGATATGGCAGTGGCCGTTATCTTCTGGCTGTTCTAAGTCGAAAAAAGCTTCCAAGTTGCAGATAGAAGGATGACTAGAACGTATGTACTGCAAATAACATTTAGTTTCATTGAACCGTTTAGTCATTAGATGTCGTTCTTTCATTGCTTTCGCGGATTTCTTCGAAGCCTCGGAAGAAGGTGTGACGGGAGGAGTTTTGGCTCCCCTCCACGCTGGGGGTGTCATCATTGGCTCATCGTCATTTTCTCTAATAAGTCTGCAGAATTTGAGAGTCAGTAATGATTGTGAACACTAGGCTTTGGGGGGAAAATGAGGTGTTCGTGTTTAGAGGTAATGGCATTAGAAGGGGTGTAGAAGACGAAATATAAATGTGCTATTTGGAATCGAAGAGTAAAAGGAGAATAAGACCAAAGGGGTTAGTGATTGCATCATGCTTACTGAGTCTTCATTGCATACTGAACCTTAGTCTCAATATTCTCAATAAGGTATACTGCTCCAAAACCGCCCTCACCGATCTTGCCTATGATTCTGATATTTTTGTTTGTGAACCCTGCGTTTGGCTTTCGCCATTTATTATGACGAAGAGGTGCAGTTGTTTGATGTATAGCACGTAGAATTTCCACGGCAGCCTCGGTATCTTCATGAGTTAATCTTCTCTCCGCTCTTGCCTCTCGTCTTTCCTTAGCTTCAGCACTTTCTGCCTTCATTTCCGCTTCTGCTATAGCCTCCGCCCTCTTTTCTTCCTTTATTGCTTTTTCAAATTCATCTATAAGGTTGGTTCCCTCAGCATCTACATCTTTGTCTATCTGAACAAAAATGTCCCGTATTTTTTGTACAACTGACTCATCAGTAACATCTTGGCCTCTGATTATCTCCAAGATCTTTTCGGTATAATCGAACTTATTCTTAGGGTGTGGCGCTTGCATTTTGTACGATAGTTTGTTCTCTGTAGAATATATGTATATGTGAGGGTTGAAAGGACCAGAGCCAGTCTCTAAATAGCTTTCGAAATGATTGTGAATTTGGTGCACAAAATGGAACACACAATATTCGTTTTAAACTCATTCACTGCGAAATACCCAATTTGCAGGTGGAAATTTCGAGGAAACCACGTTCGGATTTCGATTTGTTGTCAAAACTTTGATTAAATCTAGCAAGATGACAGAAAACCCAACCTAGAATGCAGCAGATATTTAGGAAGTCGAACAAAGCCACAAAGGAAGATCTATGGCCTTCGTCCAAAGTCTTTACGGATCAGCTTCATTGTGCTCTTGTATGGTCTTTGTTATCCAGAAACAATCGATGCTCATGGCATAGTCTCGCTGTTAAGGGTTAATGTCCTTTTCAGTTTTGCAATTGCATAAGAATATGCAAATGGTAAAAATGTTCAATTCCCGAGCCAGAGAAATCAAGGTAACGCCAGCATTCAGAAATTCATAATTGCAATACCAGTGAACAATTTGTAGGTCTGGATGGGAAGTGTTGCCTAATTGTTTTCCATGAACTTTGACAATCCTAACCTGTTGTTTATCATTGATTGGGATAACCAACCTAATAGCTCGGATTAAGAGCTGCGGGAGAAGAGAGATGTATTAGTAGCCAGCGTGTCAGCACCAGAAGCATGAGCGTCAAGAGTACCGAGATATTCCGCTGGCTTCCTCAATTTTTAAAGTCAGTGCCCATAGATTGGTTAGGAATCTGCTTCATTCTGGCCAATTTCATCATGAACAATGCAATTGCATCAGCAAATGCCGTCCATTTCATCTCTTGATCTGCATACCGAATCGACGCATTCTTTGGAAGAGCAAGTTCTTGTATTGCCCAACTCCTTTTAAACCAATCATTCTTCATAAGATTGATAATAAGCATCCAACTTTCTCAGTTCTCTTTCCTGTCAACCAATCCAGTATCCCGAGATCTAGAATACTTCTCAATAAATTGAATGTAAGCTTCGGACCATCAGTCGCGCCCTGCTCATTATTTGTTCTCAACCAAACACAAACGTTCTTAGCAAATGTGTAGACTTCGTGCATTCTCGCAACCTGCGTGGCCTTTTCTTTATTATTGGCTTGGTTTATGCACATAGCATCACACCATAGATGCACCTCATCTTACTCCGATCTTAGTTGCAAGAGAGCTTCTCTAAGGTTATTTTGAATAAACCTCGTGCTGAAAGGCCATACAGCGTCCCAATCTTGCCCAGATTCCTCGTTGCTGTATACATAAATTTTATGCACCGCATTTTCATCTCCCCAATGGTAAGATAAAGCCGTGTACTCGAGCTTAATAGATTTCGACTTAGAATTTCCGTCACTGTCTGCTAGGGCACTGGTTAATAAGACGCAATAGATTGGAGAATCTCTTCTACCCGGTAGGATTTGTAAAACGAGAATGTCCTCTTGTAATTGATATTATTTGCATTTGTAATATCCCAACTTTTGCGGTACCATGGAATGTGTAACATTTTGTAGGCGATCTCGAAGATTGTTTGCGCGAATCACTGGCTCCTGAAAAGTATTGTATCGGCTTTGGTGTTGTACTTGCTCGGGCGTTCCTGCTCTGCTTTTTGGATCGGAGTTCGGCATATTGACTGTTCTCAAATTGTCACAAGTTCGTTCGTAGGATCAAGATTTCATACTCAATTCTGTTTCTAAGGTTTTTGAGTTAAGCAATCAAATGTTCGAGGCTCTGCGTTTGTAACCCCAAATCACGGAACGCTGATTGTGGTCCGCGACGTCCTGTATGATCCAGGGTTACAACAATATCAGCAATGTAACCATCATGATTGTCAGCTAAAGAACTGGACATTTGATAGCCACTCGTTCAAGCCATTATTCTATGGTATTTCGCTCGAATGAAAGGGATCTTTTTCCTGGCTGTGTTAGATCTTCGTTCCTTTAACAAGGAATTTTTACCATTCTTTTCTTTTCAGATTTATTGATAGGGAACAAAATGTTCTATTGCACCACTTGCAATGCTATTTGCAGTGAAATAATTGTGAAATAACAAGTGACTAGATTTTTACTGAACATTCTCCGCTTCCAACAGGTTTCGAGAAGAGTAATCTTCTTCCTTCAAGGCAGATATTAGACTTATATTCCGAATAATGACAAGTCGCTGGTTGTTCCTAATAGCAAAACCACGATGATTAGTGCTGTAGGTTGCAATTGGCAAGAGAGAGTATAAATTCTCAGCCTCATGATTTCGACAAATTATCCCGCTTGAGATTTAGGGTTGTAATAGCATATCAGAGCATCACAGTCGACACAATTAAAGTTCTCCGAACAATCGTAGCAGGTTTGAGAACTGCAGCTTTCATTATCATTATGTGGTTTCCGTGCAACTTTGATGAGTATAGCCGCCATGAAGATTGGCATCATTCTCACTGTGCCATTCCTCCGGCGTCTTATGCATGATCCGGTGAAAGAAATTTCAGTGATGCAGCACAAGCTGAATCAGACCACCTTTGACTCCATCACGTGGCGCATTTCACATACTCTAAAGCAATTCGAATTCTGATAATAGGCAACTACAGGTAAAGTTACGGCAATACAAGCAACGTGTAAATGCCTTTCTCCAGTGCATGGAACTTTCGAAGCAGATTCTGGATTGTCTGCAATTGACCGATCGAATACAGAAGCAGATACAGACCCCGATTCTAGGTAAGCAACTCAAACGCAACTCCAACAAAACAGCAAAGAGAAAAGAGCACGGAGATCCCTATCGAAACGGTTCGATTCGCAACCTAGTGCAAATGCTTCTGAGATATATCAACCCGAGTGACGACAGCGCATTGAATCGTGGCAGAAATGTACAGACAGTACATCATGTTCTCCGTCGTCGAACGCAACGTGGGTTCGGCCGATGGTTATTTGAACTTGAATTCAGCAACTTCTCTGTCGCACATCTCATCGCTTCGATATTTTCATGGAATCTATTTGATGCGCTTTACGAACTTGATGAAGCCGTATGTGAGATTTCGGTGCGACCGTGAAAAGGAGAGAGATGACTCTATTCGCATACTTGACCTCACTAAGTGTCGAGCACAAGTGGCCACATTTTTTTGAAAGTGTTGAAAGACTGTGTGTTAAGTTTATCGCGAATTTTGAAAGTTACGAGAGTCTTAATCGTTTTCTCGAAATACGCTGATCAGTCGATGAAGTGGAAGAAGTGGTAACAGGATTAAAGGAAGCTTTCTGGATAATCTCGAGAAGGAAGTTTGACTGTAAGGAACTTAAAGGAAGTTGGAGGAAATTAAAAAGGCAGTTCTCTATCTTCCCGAAATCCAGGTGCCCCATTGACCACAATATATCCATATTCTGCTTATCACATCTATCATCAATTTAGTGGAACCAGAGTCCAGCAGTTCAGGAAACTCCTATGTTGTCTGACAGGTAACAGGTTCGCCCTCGAAATTGTTTTCTTTGTCCATATTCATCCCGCTCTCATGTATGTCGTGCCGTACTCGGAGAGTGACCCTCTGGCGTATTGAAACCATGTCCTGACTACCATCAAGAAAGACATCTCACCTCCACTCAACAAAACTTCCCTCACTCCTTTTCCCTTTCGCCTCTTTCACTATTGGTAACAGCCTCCGGGTGAACAAAACAATTAAGCACATAATCCAGTTTATTCGCAATCTCCTTTTGGGTTACATTACTTAAGGTGACTATATTCGGGAGCCTTTCGTAATCCCTCTCACGAAATGGCTTCGAATTCAAGACAAAATTTTCCTGCCTCTAACCCCAAGCTTTCATGTGCGAGTATACGCTTTGCAGGTGAGACTAACTTCCTGATCTTAATCGTTTTTAGAAATGGAAGAGAGATATCCTCTCTCGTTTGCACTGCTAGATTGAATGTTTTATCGAGATTGCAATACTTATTTGTGACATTTTAAATAGATGCCTGAAAAAAAGATACCATTGATCTAAACCACCACCAATACCAGTATAGGTAAAGCTCTGCGAGTCCGCGCAAAAATGCATAAGAACATTAAAGGAGACCATAATTAGTCCTATTTCAACTCTGACAACTCTGAACACATGGTGTGAACAGGTAGCCATAGGTAGAAACACGCTGCAGGCTACTCATCTATGTGAAGGATAACCGAAGATAGGCCGGAATTAGAAGATCTATTTTGAATCCCACTTTAGATGATGAAATTGGACAAAATACTCGTGCAACACTTCGTTACAAACTGTTGCTGCAAAGCTAGATACGTTCATTGACGCTCTATGCTTCAGTGGTAGACGCCTTGTACTACCTCGAGGGCTTTCTCTTCCGTATGAGTATGTATAATGTATCATTTCGCTATAATTAAAACCCATCCATATAATGAAAGAAGGAGAGAGTCCTTCATGTATGCGTATCGATGCACAGTCAGGCTTGAGGGGTACCAAGGTCTCAGCCACCCAAAGTATTGTGCTTCCCAAACGAGTAATGATCAAAATTCAGACATGCAACAAGACAACAAGACAACAACAAAAAACAGCCTCGACATCATTCATCAATCTCGCATACACTCGAATAGGAAATGATTGATTTTCAGAGACGCAACAAAATGGCAATGTTACCTCAAATATCGGGCCTAGGCCCCCTCAGAATGGAAACACGGAAGGCCCGTGATCCAAATGGGTAATCTCCACAGCCGATCGATTTCAGAAGATCTGCAACAAACTTCACTCGCAGCCGAGCACAGGCGACCCGTCCCGAAATTGGATTGAATAGAGAAGATCAAGCGATTAGACGTGCAACAAACTCCAAAGGGTGGAGATTTAAGCAGCAATGATTTGATGGCTCTAAGCGAGCTGTGCAAAACAGGAAAACGAATGATTAGGTTGGATGTACAGCCAAGGCGTATTTCATATCATTGTCAAGAATTCGACGGTTTCGTACTTGTGTAGGCGAGCTGTAGCAGAAAGAGAAAGTTTTCGGGAAAATCAAGCGATGAGATTTGCAACAAAGGAAAGAGTTACAAGCTGAGGTATGCAATTTGTCTGCATTGGGCGACACGGAGACGATCATGATTTTTTAGATGTGCAACAAAGGACTCGTACTCAATATTCGGGAAATCTAGTATTGAAATCGTCGGAATCAAATCCTGGTTGGCTTTGACCAAAAAAAGGTTGTAAGATTGCAACAAAAATATGCATCCGTTCCAAACGATGAATCTCCGAGTGTATCTAGATTGGGAGATTGAAAAAGACGATCCTAAGATTTCAGATGTGCAACAAAAAGTTGTGTAGTATGTTTCTGCTTCGGAGGAGATCTAAATAGGGAGAGGAATGAGAAACATCAAGCCATCAGGTCGGCAACAAAATGATGTGGTGTGGAAACTCATTTCGGACACTGACCAAATCCGGCCATGTTCGAAGATGATCAAGATTTTTCAGACTTGCAACAAAAATTCGAGAAAGATCTTCTTCATACTTCACAGTAGTGATTGGAAAAATTGCAGTGGCGATCAATGTAAGATGTGCAACAAACATTCCAGCGTTTTAATCTCGGAGCTGGCTGTCGCGAGATTGTAAGAATTTTCTCCTTAAAAGGGAATTCACGATAGACGATCGTATAATTCAGATATGCAACAAAAGAGAACGCATTGCTCTAGATTACTAAAGACCCTTTATACCAAGAAGTAATACAAACCAGAAAGAGGAGTGAGTATCGTTGATCTTTCCGTAAGATGTGCAACAATGTCCAGTTTGTGACCCTTTCTTCTCTCTGGACTACAGTCTTTCCACTGCCGATCTCCATCCCAAGCCTATAGATATTGCACCCCCGAGTTTTGCAATCCAAATAGGAAATGAGTGATAGCTGATCACTTCATGAGATATGCAACAATAGAATTTTCTTGCTCGCCTGGCTTGAAATTTGTCCAAAATGGGAGTTTTCAATTAAAAGCGCGGTTCCAATGATCTGCCAATGTGGCCTGATTTCTTGGACGAATGGGGAATACGAATTTCATGATTTAGACGAGTCTAGATCTTTCGCTAGCTCTTGCTTATTTTGTATATGAGGCGTCTGATCCCTTCTTTCGGATTCGTTTAAAAGTGGCTTGGTACTGCACGCTCCTCTACCGTCGGGTTAAACACCAATCAAATGTTGTTATTCTTGATAGAAAGCTGGTTTTCTAGTTCAAATAGCAGTTCTTGTCGATATGCAACAAATGCCATGCCCACCACCAAGAATGTCGAAATTCCATGCTTTAGGTCATTTGGAAGCTTTCATTCTTCTAGTGCACGTGGTCAGTTGTTTGTTTTAGGCGCTTGTAACGAATGTAGTGGCCCACGGGCTGTAGCTCGTTTGAAGCTAATGAAGTCACATTCAAAATATTTGGAATTTGAAAGTATAAATCTAGGTTCAATCAATTCGAAATTTCGAGTTGTTGATCACAACTTCCCTTTGTTTCCTCCCCTCCTTCATTGTGCGTTGCGTGTGCTGATCATTTGCCTCTTCATAACACCCGTGTTTGCCGAAGGATGTGCAGTTTTACAAAAAGAAAATTGATTGATCGGCGGAGACCCCGCCAAAGGATGGGCAACTTTCGGATACTCGGATTTGAAGCATAACCCTTTGGACGAGTGTGGCTAATTTGCACAACAACCAATTAGATATTAAATATTAGAGATCAAACCCTTCAGCAAGGGTGATCTAGATGTAGTTTTTGTTCAGCCAGTTAGAGTGGATTAGATGTCAAAGTTAGCATACGATCCTGTTTAGCTACAATGTCGAAATAGGACAGCTAAACGACTAACGATGGGATGAGATCAAATTGTCCTCGTTAAACGACGAGTTCGTCCTATCATTTAGAGGGTTTTCATTCGTAGAACTGATATTAAAATTTCATTTTCTAGTAATGATATACCTTTCGCAAGTATTTATCAATCTCTCAATTTCGATGTCATACTTCAGATCAACTTCCTTCATCTTTCGGATGATATCATCGAAAGGTTCCCTTTTATAACCTCATAAAATAGAAACGTGAAATATTTGATATTCACGTCGTACCAGAATCATGGGTTCGTGGCCTACGATCAAAGGATGATCGGCGAACACATGTATCCTGTTGTCGCGTCAAATGGCGTTCATGTCGTACCGACTAGAATCTTGTGTTGCGACCAGAAAAAGGTAATGGGACTGTACAAATCCAACATGATTCCTCTTGCGATTTCGCGCGGACGTTCTTGAATCTCCAGCTCACGCTGATAATGATTATAAATCATCAATAGTCATGATAGTGAATAAGGTCAACCCATGACCTGATGTGAATTGTCAGAGATTAGCCTATCGACTATGTTCATTGCAAATCCGCATACCTATAACATATAACCTCGTATATTCCTGAAATCGAATAAAAGTAATGACATCGCAGATGCACATTTATACCTTCAACGTGGCTTTGGTTTTCGAATTACAACCTTGGTCCCTTCTAATTGCCATCCCACGCTATACGCTTCAGTCAAGACGCTCCAACTAGAATCGGTGAGTTGCTCCAGGGAATTTAATTCGATGCTGAGGTACGTTTTCCCAATCGATTTTAAAGCATGTAGCTTCATCTCCTGCCCCGCGAATTCCATGATCTTTGCCTTATAACCATCAACCTCTCTCTTCACTTTCCAGAATAGAAAGTAATTATCGTGAGCAATCGCTTTCAAAACTTCGTCGACTTTAGGGTCTCGCAACCCGAGTGCGAGTCTGATGGAGTATGCCTTTGCCAGATCCGATTGCCTACAGGCCAAATCTAGAACTTGGTATGCTGCGAATTCTTGGAGTTCAGTGCTTGAGAGTGGATGTTTTGGGTGCATTACTTGAAGTAAATGGCGCATTGCTGGATGATACGATTCCCAATGTTTCAGCAATATTGACAAGCGTATGCAAAATATATATGCTTGGATGGAGAAATCATCTATTCTTTTCGATGCCACGATTCCTTCTCGAAGTTTTCTCATTCCCATTGTTATAGCGTCGAGTTCGTTTGCATCGGGCTTGCCATCGATAAGGTCTGCGGGGTTTGGCACTGTTTGTGTTGTTGGAGCAGCATCGCGATTCGCATTATCTTGTGCAATATTCAGACGTGCAAGCTTCCGGTTCAATTCGTCTCCTCTGCGAGCATCGGCTGCGAATATCAAGTATCGTTCGACTATCTTGTTGTAGAAACGTTCCTGGGTTTTATAGTCAAGGAGCCTGGCGGGGCAGTAAGTAAATAGAGGCGGAAGATAAGATTGGCTCCAAGGACGTACTGATTATCTCCCTTGGATCGTAAGCCCATCTCCTCGAAAATATCCTGCTTGACGGGCTTTAGCCGACTCCATGATGAGTTACGTCCACCTTTGGTCGACATCGAGAAAGAGAACAAATATCGGCAATGATGCTTGTTTGATGTGATGTCCCTATTTCATATGCATGAGTGAAAATGAACACTCTAGAACTTAGCTTCAATACCCCTCGTCATCAATTGCTGCTTTAAGAAGGAACTCCCAACATTATTTTTGATGAATCTGATAAGAACTTCAGTACCTGGGTAATTATCATCCCAGCTTTATCCACAAAGTGATGGATTTATTATGTCAAATCGGTCGTTTACTGCTTCAGTTGTGATGTTACTTGTCGCGATTGACTTCATTTCATTTCAAGGCAATCAATCGTAAGCACAAGCTCACTCACTGGTATTAAGATGTCGACCCGTCAACGAAGACCATCGACGACATCGACCACAGAACTTCTTTTCGAAACAGCCAAAAACATTGAAAGGAGAGTCGAAAATTCTCTAACGGTACTTTGGGATGATCTTCCCTCGTGGCAACAAGACAATCATTACATTAGATCTGGTTATCGACCTGCAACATCATCTTTCCAAAAGTCCTTTGCATCCCTAGGTTACATTCACAATGAATCAGTCAATATCTATTCGCACTTGATTGGAGCCGTAGTATTCACACTTTCGGGATTTTTCTTATATGCAATCATTAAGCCTAGATATGCATCCGCTGAAATCGCTGATGTTCTAGCATTTAGTTGCTTTTTTGCAGGAGCTGCATTATGCCTTGGGATGTCGGGGACTTACCATACTATCTCTAACCATTCTCCCACTGTTGCTAAGTTTGGCAATAAGTTAGATTACTTGGGGATCGTTTCTCTCATCACTGGGAGTGTTATCCCTGGGATCTATTATGGTTTGTATTGTCATCCACATCTATTCGAATTTTACTCCACAATTGTAAGTCGTTTCTACAGAATGCGTTCAATTTTCACTTGGCTCATGATACATTCAGACGGGTGTCCTTGGAGGCATTTGTGCAGTTGTAGTCATGCTTGAAAGGTTCAGAACCCCTGCTTGGAGACCTTATCGAGCAGGTATCTTTGTGGCTCTGGCGCTTTGCGGAGCCGTTATTCCAATACTGAATGGGATACAACTTTATGGATTCCATGCAATGCGTGAACGAGCGGGCTTGACATGGTTACTACTAGAAGGATTTTTTTACATTCTTGGTGCTTCATTATACGCGGTAAGTATTCCAAGGGTGTTTGAGGGAATGGTTTTCTGATAGCAACTAGGCTCGATGGCCTGAACGGACCTCACCAGGTTCTTACGATATTTGGGGAAGCTCTCATCAAATATTTCATATGCTCGTCCTTGCGGCAGCTGCTTCACATTTGTACGGCTTGACTATAGGGTTCGATTATTATCACAGCGGTCTCGGATTGAAATGCTGAACCTCGAAACCTTGGCTGTGAGATCTATCTCTTTGAATGTTGCGGAAAGTTCACCTGTCGATTGAGTCTAGATCTCCAAGTTGAATGCGTGGTAGGGATTTAGACGCGACAAAGGATGAGAATAGGGGCTTCGGTATGGAGAGAAGATGCTTCAGCGTGCCACTTTAGATGGTCAAGAAATTAGCTACAGTGATAGACGCAAATACTTTTGTAGAATGGGACTAGAGAATTACACAACGCAAGATATTATGCTCAAGTAATTGGAATTGAAGACGGGTATTTCGAACGGTTGTGAAGACAAAATAGCTCAATATCCAAAAATAGAAATTTACACCATGCCTCGGTCCGGGCAATCAAGAATCCGGGGAAGCTGTCGTTCCCCGCCTTAATTCATACACTAGGAAACCTCACAAATAAATACAAACAAATGCCACCGCTCTTACCACCTCTGACTCTAATTTTCTATTAACCAGAGAACTATACAATGGCGTCTCGTATTGCTCAAATTGCTGGTCATCTCAATTATCCCAAGGGATTACTTGCTGGTCAAGTAGCTATAATTACCGGTTCTGGCCAAGGTATTGGTGCGGAAACCGCGAAACTTTTCGCGAATGAAGGAGCCAAAGTGATTATATCTGATATCGATGGCGGTCGGTACCTTCCAACTCACTATTTATTTCAAAGCTACCAATACTGACCCGATATCCCTCTCAGCCAAAGCAAGATCCGTCGCCGACGAAATCAATTCCGCAGAAAGCGGCCGCGCAATCGCAGTTCCAGGCGACATGCTCGATGCCGACTATCTCAAAGTACTTGTGAAGAAAGCTGCAGAATTTGGAAACGGAAAAATTCATATAATAGTAAATAATGCGGGATATACATGGGATGGCGTAATCCACAAAATGACCGACAAACAATGGGAAAACATCTTGGCTCTTCACAACACCGCCCCTTTTAAACTTATTCGCGAAGCCGCGCCCTATTTCCGCGTCACAGATGGTGAACCGCGATGTATAGTAAATATATCCTCTACATCCGGTGTTCATGGCAATGCCGGACAGGCCAATTACGGAGTTGCGAAATCGGGAATTAACGGTCTTACGAAAGTGATTGCGAAGGAATGGGGTCCTAAGTTCGGAGTCAGATGTAATAGTATAGCGTTTGGACATATATTGACGAGATTGACGGCTGCGAAGGAAGAGGGAGCTTTTGTGACGACGCCAGATGGAGAGAAAATTGCACTGGGGATACCGAAGGGTCAGGGCAGTCAGGGGAAAGATGCGAATTTGGATATTCCATTGAGGAGGGCCGGTACGGCGGGGGAAGCGGCGAGGAGTATCTTGGCGGTCGCGAGTCCGTTGTTTGGATATGTGACGGGACAGGTTATTATGGTCACGGGAGGTAGGAATATGTAGCTGTGCTAGTATATCATGGAAATGATGGATTGTTTTGCCCCAGGGCATATTTGCTTTGATTATGTTTGGGTGGACATACCTATCAAAATTGGGTCATCATTTTCTGAATGTTTCAAAGACCTTCCTATTAATCCCCATGGATTTGCGGCTCGATATGTCTCTTGCTAAGTATGAGAGTTTAAATGTAATCACGCACATTGGCACCAGCTCACAAATCTACTTACGCATGTTTCTTTGTGATCAGATATATAGCCTATGTGAGAGCTCAACTTAAAGCGGAGGCTATGAACAAAAAATTTGCATCAGTCCTAAAATATTTCACTGCATATTTGAAATTGTAAGATTCAGCTAACAAAGACTGTATACAAATCATACAACAAAACTATTGATATTCTATCCAACGCCAGAGCACTACCATCAAATGATATCATTAGTATTCCCTATGACCTTAAGTCACAATCTCGCCAAGACATTTCAATACTCGAACAGTTCAACGTCAAATTTTCTTGATCGTCGTTTGAAAGTAGCCTAGTCTTAGTAAATTGGTTCTCTTATCTCTCCTTCCAGGAGTTCAACTTCGACTCTACCAATTAAAGTTTAACTATCGACTGGTCCGGTAGTCGTTCCAGGCTATCGCAAATGAGTTTCTAATTATCTGCAATACGTTAGCTACCTACCTAATCTTGTAGCTTTTGAGTGAATATTCGGCTGCAGGTAGTATACCTCGGGCTATTGAGTAGAGCCTGACATCGGGCCAGAGTATGGACGTATGGAATCATCTCGAAGCGGGAAACAGAGAAAGATATTCTCGCTCAAGTTTAAGGAAGATCTCCCTTTTCCTGTTATCCAGTCGGCTAAACCGCCATCCATAGCTCAAATTCATCAACTTTAATCCTACCACGAGACACCAAAGTACAACAAAAACTGGAAGATAGCAAAGCGAAAAGCAGAGCCTGAGCTTGGGTGATTTTCGAAACACCCATAAGAATGTAAGAAATCCTAGGCCACATAGTATTCCCGCAGCTATTAAGAAGGCTTTCCATGATGCACCGCTTCCGGTCAACTCGTAAATATTCATACCGAAAAATGATGTAACTAAGGAGATGGGGAGGCAGATGAACGCTAGGACCGATAACCTTCCCAAGGTATTTGCTTGCTGGATTGATCTTCTTGATTCCTGTAGTGAAAGGTTTCTAACAGTCAGTTGGATTGTATCTCGAACATATTGTTCGAGTTCGCGGGCCCTCTGTAGGCTTTTACGATGGCGTTCAATCATGCGTTGTATTTTGCCGTTATCGTGTATGTCTGACATACTTTCTTGACAGTCCTCAAGGTTCTGGGTGATCAGTTCAAAGCTTTCAATTGTGGCACGAGTCTCTCTCTACGATTGAGTGAGCCCGCGGTCTCTATAAGCTTGGCCATCATGCAATTCCCATAGAGGATCTGTCAAACTTGGATCAAGCCAAAACTGAAGATCATGCTTCCTTGCTTCAATTGTGAGGAGAAAGTACTCTTCCAAGTCCCGGATTAAGGGGAATCAAAAATTCTATTGGACTTGATTCAATAGATTGAGTATCAGAATTCGTAAAATTGTTCCAGTGGTTGACAAAGGACTGCACAACGGTATCGGCATGCTGTCGAGCGGTATCTTCTTTAGATTGGCCAACGATAATCATGTCCATCCACATCCAGTAATAGATGACCACTAAATACGTGAGACTTGGGAAATAACCACTTATAGATATACTGACTAGTTTTGCAATTCCCCCTATCATTAATTACCCAGCGAAGTCTAGGTCTGGGGCTTCGGTACTGGTAAGGCCCAAAAAAAACCCCAAGCTGTGAGATTGTAGGATTAAGATCGTAAAGCTTCAAGCCAGATTTGTACCCGACGTTGTATGTGGTTTCCAAAATTTCGTGTGTTGTGCTACAAGCTGAGTAGATGATTGCTTCATTATGACTGCTGTTCCATGTATCAAGGCTAGTGAATTCAGGACGCTGCACGAGAAGAACGACCCTAGTGCTAATTTCGGATGGTAATATAGCTAGTTGTTCATTAAATAAAGAGGGGGTTGGAACAAAGTCAATGGATTCGGTAAAATCAACACAAGCTGGGTTATGTTTTTCAATCTGCCAGTTGAACTTTTGATAAGAGATAGATTTAGCATTCGATCCTTGCAGCGAATTTATGTCGGCAATAAGAGTAATTAACGGAATGCCATCCTTCTTCACGGAAGAGTTGGATTCGCTGGGACCTCCCATATTGATATAAATGGAGAATTTCGACGCAAACAGCTGTCTTGCTTTGATACGAGATGGTAACGAGAGGGCGATCTTTCGATGTAAATTCTTGGTGCAAGAGGTGACATGTAATTATAAGTTTCAACACATATCCGTAACATTTTTAGTGAAGATATGGAATATTTTGCGCGCTTACTAGGGATCATTGTTCCGCATAGAAACCCGTACTTTGATCTAAATCCCTGGTCGTCAATTTGTTAGCTATGAAATAATGCGAGCCAACCATCAATTATATCTTTATACTCTTTCATACCACTCGATTGATGAGGACGTGAATATTTGAATCAGGTAAGCATGGAAGACTAGGCCATGGCGCCTACAGCGATGACCGCATGATGTCAGCCGCTCATAGGGGGGGCCAAAGGTTGTAAACCAATAAAGCCCATGCTGTACTCTAGACCTGAATTAACCTGACTGGCCTTTCAAGATGCCCTTGGTCGTATTTTGGGCTTCTAATACGCATCTGACTGCATGCTTACTTTTAGGGAATGTCGATCACACAGAGAAGCGCTTAATGTCCATTGGATCGAGACGCTTCTACGATTTTGGCTACCATATGCACTCAATTCTGTGCCACGAATTAGTCGTTGGATTCTCATCAATTGTATTTACCCAAAAGCTACTGCGCCATGCGAATCAAAAGAGCCTCAATATTGCCTGTCTAAAATTAGACCTTCAATGAGCTACCCTGAAAAGTGAACAATATTTCGCGGATATAGTGCATAAGTAGAATATCAAGCCCAACGTCGGTATTATCGCAGTATGAACCATCGTGATAGTCAAGGGTGACAGGATCTTATCAAGGATAAATGCACACAACTAAGATGCAATTTTCAAGGCTTTGCTTTGCAACGCGAGAGCAAGTTGTACCCGTAACTTCAACGATTACAATCAGCATGTTGACTTCGTGGCGCTTGCCAAATACTAGCCTAATCCTCGTCATTTGAGACCTTACATACTCCAAAGAACAGAAAACATCTAGAACAAGCTGATATGGGTGACTCTATTGAGACAATCTTGAGGGAAAGTAGTCGGTTCCGACTTTGCTGAAAATGGAACCATGAGAAGTCGCAACCTCCTAAAGTCAATTCCTTAGTCTTGCTAGGTAGTCACAGATGGAAAGCACTGCTCATTCACGAGGTTGCAACCCTTAGAACCTGGAAAAGCTTGGGACAGATACAGTTGACTTAATGGTGACGGACGGACGCGATAGCGACGCGGCCAACGTGCTTACTAAGCAAGCTATGTCGGATTGTCAATTTTGTGGACACGGTGCACCTGAACCCCATCGAGCTTCACGAGAAGTCAACAACCACACTCCTTTAACAACTTAGACTTTTAATTGAATAGTCCCGATTGATTCTCGACATTTACCTTCCTTTACCTACAATAATAATCATCCAAAATGGCACCAAAAGCAACCAAAGACAAATACTCCGTAATCCTTCCTACCTACAATGAACGTCGCAACCTTCCCATCATTACATGGCTTCTTAATCGCACATTCACCGAGCAGTAAGTTTGCGCCAATGGCTCGCACTTTTGTGCGCATTGATTTTTCAGACGGCAGCTAATTGAATTATAGAGGACTCGATTGGGAGCTCATCATCGTTGACGACGGTTCCCCCGACGGAACTCAAGTCGTTGCCAATCAACTTGCCAAAGCTTACTCCCCTCATGTTCTCCTCAAAGCTCGCGCCGGTAAGCTTGGTCTCGGAACGGCATATGTTCACGGTCTTCAATTCGTAACTGGAAACTATGTTATTATTATGGATGCGGATTTCTCTCACCACCCTAAATTCATCTCCCAAATGATCGCGAAACAAAAGACGCTTTCTACAAATGGTGGATATGACATTGTTACTGGTACAAGATATGCCGGTGACGGAGGTGTATTTGGATGGGATTTGAAGAGAAAGTTGGTTTCCAGGGGCGCCAATTTATTCGCTGATACCGTTTTGAGACCTGGGGTTAGCGATTTGACGGGAAGTTTCAGACTATACAAGAAAGCGGTTTTACAGAAGGTTATTGAAAGTACGGAAAGTAAGGGATATACTTTCCAGATGGAAATGATGGTTAGAGCTAAGGCTATGGGATGTACGGTGGCCGAAGTACCAATCAGTTTCGTGGATCGTGTTTATGGAGAGAGTAAATTGGGTGGTGATGAGATTGTGGAATATGCAAAGGGTGTCTTGAATTTGTGGATGAAGGTTTAGGTTAAAGGTGTACGTGGATATATTGTATGCATGGTGGATGGAGTTGGTGGTTTTATTGGGATCTATAATGGTCGGATCTTAGTTCTTGGAATTTGATGATGTATACTATCATATGGTTGGACTGGTGCAATTTTGACAATGAAACTTCCTTTTCACCAAGCAGTCGAGTGGTTGCATCTCATTTAAGTTGTGGGGTGAAATCTTACTCTTTTCGCCATCATTTATGGGTCTCCACCAACCTCTTTCACTGCTGGCTTAGTGTTGAACAACTGAATATTGGGATATCGCGATAACCGACATATACTATTCCCCAGTTATTGTATCATCTGCTATTTTCTCCGCAATCATATAAACAGAAGCTTGAGGATGTCCAGGAAGCGCAAAAGGAAAGATCGAAGCATCAACGATTCTTAGCCCCTCTACTCCAAATACCCTTCACCTCGAATCCACAACCGCATTTGCATCTCCAGTTTTACCCATTGCGCATGTAGCACTAGCATGCCACATTGGAGCCGAGTTCTGTTGAATATACTCCAAAATATCTTCGTCTGTTTGTACCGCTACTCCTGGAAGAATCTCAGGTCCTATCTTAATAGATTTAGCTGGGTCGCTGTCCCATATTTGTCGAATGCGTTTGAATACTGCTACTGCTACTTCGGAATCTGCAGGGTCGCTGAACCAACCAAGATCGATTACAGGTGGGTCTGACATGCTAGCGCTTTTGATAGTGATATTGCCGCGGGAAAGGGGGGCTGTAATTACTCCGCCAAAAACACCAATTGTAGAGAAATTGTCACCTCCAAAACCTGCTCCTACATATTCTGCTTCTGGCCAGTCAGGTGGGAAATATTTTAGTGAAGATGTTGTCTGTTTTGAAAAATTTACTCGTAGTTCTCCTGGATTTCTTTCAAAGGATAGGTAACCAGCCGCCGAGCTGTATAGCCCGCCAGCATCTTCGAAATATTGTTGCAATATCCTGGCAGAGTTGCTTGGGTTTGCTACAATACTTCCAGCACTGGGTGTGTTTACTTGATTGAGTACAGTGAATGAGACTTGATCCCACAGGTTTTGTCCTACTCCTGGAAGTCCTGAAATCAATGGGATATTATGTTCCTCGAGTGTAGAGCGCGGACCGATTCCTTCTCCAAATTAGCATGTTTTCCTCGGTCTGAAGAGTAGCCTCTTACCAGATATCATAAGTAGTTGTGGCGAGTGAAAAACTCCTGCGGATACGATGACTTCTTTATTCGCATGAATGGTGTATTGAGATCCTGCTGTCGATACTTGAACCGCAGTTGCTCTTTTTGGTGATTCAGAAGCGAAAAGGATCTTTAGGGCTTGAGTATGGGCATGCACCATGATATCCGTATTCTCAATAGCTTCTTCTAAGAAACTTGACTGCGACGATGATCGTACAGCTTTCTTGGATTCAATGGTCGAAGGGACCCAAGCACCATGACCCGATAAAGAACCACTACTGAAGCCAACTGAACTTACTGGAAGACCAATAGACTGTACAGCTTTCGCAAGTGCATTTATCGTGGGGTCAACCCAATTGTTCCAGGAAACGTGCAGAGGTCCTCCAAAAGAGTTATCAAAAGCTGTGGTATCATAAACTACGGTTGCAGATGTCGAGTTTCTTTTGGCAATATCAGGTGGAGTCAAATGACAAGACTTCTTGTAATACTGAAGAAGATTTTCAAAAGTGAAACTCTCATCTCCCACGAGTTCAGCCCATTTCTGATACGTACCCGAAGTAGCTCGATGATATGATAACGCATTTAGTGCTGAAGATCTTCCCAGCGTTTTGCCTAGAGCATAGTGTATTCGCCGGTTTCCAGCGTTCACCTGTGGTACAGAAAATAAATCCCAGTCAATGAGTGGCTGCTTGGGATAATCTTCAGTTGAGTACACCAAAGGCATTTGCAAGCTTCCATATGGGACGATGCTATAGTTCCCATTGTCTTGCTCGTAAAAACCACCTGCTTCGATTACGCCGACAGATGCTGTTTCTGCGAGCCTTGATGCAATGACCAACCCTGCTGTTCCACCTCCGACCACTAGATCTATTAACTTAAATTCCTTAGGTACCCAATGATCTCACGTACCAACATAATCATAAGTAGCGTTTCCAGGAATAGCAAAAGCATTCGAACGATGTCGATGTTGGGTTTGTGCAGTACCGGCTACAGATTGTATGAGCGTAGGCAATATTGATATCCAAACACGAATCATTGATGTTGTATGTCGTACTAGGAGTAGTTTATTGAGTATCAGTCACGAATTCTATGGGTTTGTATGTTCTTTCTACTGTCTTGGGGAATGCTTTGACCCAGGCAAAATCTCCCCACTGACACTTGCTGCCAAGTGTCAGCAGTACATCCGGATAATATCCTGGGACGAATCACGTCACCGAGGACTACCTTAACACCGCAGTACTAAGATTATCTGAAGTATCAAGAAAGGCTCTGCTCCACAGTTTATACTATATATACGCGGCTTGCAAAGCGTCCGCAATATATCAAAGATACCATAATGTCATCAAGGAGACTTCACAAGATGAAGAACTTCATCTCACTGAATTCTCCTCTGGCTGCTGGCTTAATCATTTCTCTTTTCATGATACTTAGATATATGCTTCTCTCACGTATGAGTAATGGTTTCCACATGTGCTTGGTCGTATCACGAGCGGGGTATCAGATCCAAAAGCAGTGGGAATGATATCTCTGTCGAGCATTTTAGAAAGTTAAGTCTTTGGACTCTCATTCTATGGTCATTAACCTCGTCCCTAAAATGGTACCACGGCACGCACCGCGCTAGCGTTGTTCCATGGACTGGCGCGCAAGGTTCACTATAGCTGTGATTTATTCTTTGCTGTTTCCTGTGGTCTGATCACATGTTTTGACAGCCCCTTTCCTTGGGTTTATTCGGGATTTTTCACTGTCATGATCGCACATCGTGTTATGAGGGATATTACTAAATGTAGACAGAAGTATGGAGATGCTTGGAGGCAGTATGAGAAGCAAATACTATTCTCTTCATTCCGGTAAACTCCAAATTATGGCCCTTTTCAGATGACCTCTAGCTGATCAACTATCAGTACTGTTGTAAGTTTCACATGCGTCATTTGATGGTGTTGTGATAAGTTCTCTACGGGCTGGGACATGATGCATGGCATCAATAATCTCTAGATATATTGCCCTAGATCATAGACCACTAGCAGCTCTCATTTGCGGCTCTACCTAGCCCGTCGAAGTATTTCATACCAACTCTAATGTTTTCCTTTCAGAACAACGTAGGATCCACGGTAATACTGTAGTGTAGTCACATAAAGAGGGCCTGGATGTAAGAACTAATTTCGCTTCAAAGATCAATAAAGGAGGTTTGTAGACGGAAGCTTCAGGGTGGGCAGTTCGTTTAGTTGAGTTGTTTGTCTATTCATTGCATGAAAGAATTGAAGGATAGGAGACCAAAATCGACATTGGTACAGCCGATGGAAAATGCATCTGAACGAGATCAATAGATCACACTTTGATATTCACAATACTTCTTTTTTAAATCTGATCATGAAATAAGTGTCTTGTCTGTGTAAATCAACATTGAGTGCTTTGAATGGCAAAGATTGTATGTCATTGGATCTAGCTCGCTTAAGGGGTCTCAGCCAAACAAGTACTACGTAGCTCCTTTCTGATTGCTACATAAATATTCACTATTATCCTGACTATCAACCTTAACACTTCAACCTCCACTGACTTGCCATCCATACATCACCGTCTCGCTTACCTGCAATCATCATGGATCGATACTGGCAAGCCAATCTTTGGCAACCAACCATTATCAACGACGGAGGAAGTATGCAACCGTTCGATTCCTTGCTCCTCACGGTCAGTACATCCATGCTCCCTCGCTTAACCAAACTAAAAACCCCACAATGTCTAACACTGATTATAGGCAATTGAGAGATGTCGCGAGAGCCTGAGGAAATGCACTAAAGCCCTGGCTCTTTTCCCCTACACGCCATGTCACTGGAGAAATCGATCTGCAGTTCTTTTAAAACTGGGATATCCGGAGCTCGCTGCAGCGGATGCTTATAAGGCGCTTCTTTTGACGAAATATGTGTTTGACGGGAAGTATCTTGGTTCCAGAGTCTGGCTTGAGATGGGAATGGCGGTATGGTATCGAGATGCTGTTAAGGTGCAGTCTACATACCGCGCAAGTGAACTTTTCTGATTCTCATTAGGGAAATCCATGGGATGTGAATTTCTCCGCGGAAAAGTTCGGCGTACAGATGCTTGATACGTTGAAGCATGAGCGGAAGCAAGCGTGTGTTCATATTAACTTGCCTACCAATAGTTCTAATTCTGACTTGACAACTATTGTAGCTACACCCAATTGATCTTCTCCCTCGACCATCTCCAGGCTCCTCCGAACATCAAATCCATAACCACAGAAGCATTAAAGTATTACCCAGACGATATCACATTTCTCAAGATCCAAGAAGCTGCAACCTCGGCGCACGAAAGGAATCGAACTTCCATATACGAAAAGTCCTTATCCGATGATGTCAAGTGGATGAAAGCAGAGATGGGAGCAGTATGGAGCAAACCATATCCATGGGCCTCAGGATTCCATACCAGAACCAAAAGATCAATCAAAGCCCCCAATGTAGCGCTGAAAAAATACTCAAAAGTACTTCGAATCCGACCTTCTACTGTAGCTGTACCAGACTCAGATGAAATATCTTATGGCATGTTTGCAAGTCAAGATATACATAAAGGTGATATCATTATCGAGCGCAGCCCAGTCTTATCAATCAGTGGCTTACAACTAAAGAAACATTTGAGCCTGATAGATTCATTAGTAGGAGAAACGAAGACGAGATCGAAAACTTCTCCAGGCAATTGTTTCAATTGTTACGGACTCTTGAACGAATCTGGCCCAAAATATGGATTTGTATATTGTTCCCATTTCTAATTTTGCAGTAAAGACTGCAAGAATCTCGCTACGCAGTATTACCACGATATCCTATGTGGCACTAATATCCTCCCCATCTATTCACTCCCGAGAAACGGAAAATGTCACGTATGGGAGCCCGAGATCGCTGGAATAATATGGTTACGGCTTTTAGCGACTTGCAAACAAGGGGGTGGACATCCGCTTCAACATGCTCTTGTAGCCAATCTAAGCAATCACGAAGGAGCTGCTCCAGACCCCTGGTCCTTAGAAATCCGCATCATCCAGCCTCTGAAAATTCTGGAGATGCTTGGGATAGATATTTTCGCGAATCAATGGTATGATACCTGGGTATTGAAAACTCTGTGGTATGTCTATTTTTCCCCGAACAGCATGCACAAAGATAATAACTGATATTACCTCACAGGCAAATATTCAGGGTCAACTCGGCTGGAGAGTATAATGCAGAAGACGGGTATGGGTGCTGGGTTGATGGCTTATACGCGATGTTTAACCATAGTTGTGAGGAGCCGCGCATGCTGGGTACGTATATCCAGGACTTTGATCGGGCGGGCTCGAAATTTCAATACTGCGCTCTGAGAGAGATTAAAAAGGGGGAAGAGGTGTGTGTCAGTTATATTGAAGGACTATCGGGCTCGAAGATGGAAAGACGCAAAGCCCTTGCGTCATGGCTCTCCGGTGATTGTAGGTGCAAGAGATGTTTGGCTGAATAGGATGTAATAGTCCCTGTGACTATCTAGAACTATCTCTCCGATTCTCTCACAGCATCAAAATATTCGAATACATCGAAACCATGTCTTATAATCTAAATCTTGATATACATCTTCTGCTGTGTATTGCTAACAATTATTCCAACTAAAGCTATAAATTATATCTACCACAAAAGTTCAAAAAGATACCCCCCGCGCCACCCCCACGCAAGATTCCAAACGGAAAGAGGCAACCCCTCGATTTTCTAGAGAAATAGCATAACAAACTAAGAAGCCAGTTTTAAAATTCAAGCCAATGTCTCTAGCAAGTATTGTGAATTGATATACAAGCTAGATCCATAGCAATTAACAATTCTACATCTTCCATACCCACAACCACGATTCCTTAACTTTAGATCCCAAAAGACTATTCTAATGGAATGGAAATAGGATGCAGAAAGTCCGCACCCTAGTGTGCAAAATTGACCATCTCTTCTTTCTCTAAGAACAGCTCAAACAGCGAAAATTATAGCCGTGGTGGACACTTACTTTTGGAAATTACTCTCTCTGGTGTTGATACATTCATCCTCGAAATTACCGATCTCAGAGAATCGTTTCTGGAGAATGGATTTCATAACCTAGAGCTCAAGACCAGCGAATCATAGATATGTGGCAAGAACAATGGTGATTAATGTTAATCATTTTTCCACCCAAGGAACACAAATGAATAGGTGCTTGTCGAGTGAAAGATAATGTGACTGATGCACAGTTTCTAGATGGGATCAAGTTGATTTCTTTCATGGATAACCAAAGAATGCTATAGTAAAGGCTGTATTCTGTAAAATTTGATTAAAGTGATTAGGTGGGTTTCCTTTCTTCATCTCCATCAATCTAGCAAGAAACCAAACATTTTCACTACCCTATTTCCCGAATCCAAAAATAACACCACCAAAAACCATCCCCATCTCCAAGAAACACCAGACGACCTAGTATCTCCAACCTCCAACCTCCAACATCTAACATGCACCCTCAAACCCAAATCCCATCCAACCCACTCTCCTCAAAAAGTCTCAAAACCACCACCTCCTCCTTTTCCCTCACCACCCTCACCAACTCCGCACTCCTCTTATCCTTCGCATCCGCCCTCCTCTCCCTCCTCCTCTTCCACGTCTCCATCTTCCACTTCGCGGCATGCGAAATACTATTCCGTGCATGTTTCTTATTATCCAACCACGGATCTCTCGGATCATCCAGCTTATTGAATTTCCAATACGGGGCATGCGGATTCGGGTCGCGTGGAAGCTGAGTCGGACGATGCATAATAAGGACTGTCGAATCCCGATCGATTTTCTCACTCGCCTCACCATCCTCTTTCCAGCGCTGCGATGCCAACGCCAAGTTCGCCGCGTCTTCTCCAAATTCGCTGAGTGTGCGTTCTTTGGTAGCTACGAGTTTGAATCCTTTGCGGGGCTGAGCACAGTTCATGAATGAACCATCGCAGGTATTGAAGATCAAGGTGAAATTTTCCGCGGGACAATAGCGGAGAAAACATGTGATATGACGGAATGAGAAATTTTGGTGACAGTGGAAGAGGTTGGAAACATCGAAGATCCATTCATTTACACCATGATATTTTGGTAAAAGAATCTCATCGAGTAGGAAATTTTGTCTTGTGTATGGAACGTGAGGGGAACCTTTGTAGCGGTGGGAATCCGGTGTCTCGTAGAATTGAATATGAACTGATCGTAGTAGGACTTGCTCTGCGCGAGTATACAAAGGGGCGCATTTGAGAAAGGATTCCAAGGTTTGGAAAGTGAAAGTTTGGTTTTGCAAATATTCTGTTGGAAATCCTGATTCGAGATCATTGTAAATTGTGCGACAAGTTAATCGTAGAGATTGAAGTATTGATTTTTTAGACGACTGTATATATCGCGATTGCTTGATAGATAGAGCTTCGGTCCAGATGATATTTCGGAGTTCGGTGGAAAGTTTCATAATTCCCACCCTCTCATGAGGTAAATGCGTTAGTGACATGATAAGTAAGTAAGTTAAATTGTGATATCTGGTTTGAGAAAGATTTGAGTGTTTCGAAGCAGAGAGACTTTGTCGAGGTAGAAGGTGAGCTTAGGAGATAGGTATGGAGTAAACTGGTATTGTCTGGAGATGACACGTCGAAGTATTTTCCACGGCGAAGATTGATAAAAGTTGATAAACTTATTGCATGACTTAGGTATTGAACAGGTGGAAAGCAAAGTTGCATTGTTGAGGGGAGACTCGACGCTTAAATAGACCACGCCATAGACTGATCAAAAATCAACTTTTGATTAACCTAAGCCGTGAGATTTATTGAATACTCGAGTAGACACGCCATATCCAAAACCGTGGTGAATTAAGCTCTTTTAGCCTCTCCAGCTATTATGTTAATGTCTATCTAAAAGTACTTAGCTCAACTTAACTATCGTACTCAGACAAAGATTCATCAGAAATGTCAATATTCCCTTCGTCTATTCTACTCACTTTCTCCTTTATACTTCTTTCATTCGAAATATACTTCGAGTGTTCAAATAGCCATGCCAGCACCAACACCAATTACCTTGATCTTAATGAATCACCGAGTATCAGTGTCAAACCTATGATGTGTTAATGTTCCAACCTCACACAACACATTGAGTAGTCTTCCATCTGCAGAACACTTCGCGCACTTTGGAAGAAATGATGTACACGACCTCCACAATCGAGTCATGGGTTGGTTCTAGGCCAAGAGAGAATACTGAATGAATCATCAAGATTCCGGCATGAACCTATGGGCTCAAAATATAAAGTCGGTAATCAAGTCTACTTTCCACCATATGCACTACTATGCGCTCCTCAAGCCATTCAACCCAAGATCTTCAAGTGCCGATACAGTACCGAACCTGGAAAGGCATACTTTTGAGGCTGGTACCATGTGGCTGAAAATCAGACATGCAACAAATTAGAATATAGAACGCTTTGATCCCGTTCGACTCCATTCTGTGGAAGCACTAATTCTTCTAGAACATTAAACTAGGATTTAGATTGCATGATATCGTCTTCCTCCCTATCATGACTGCCAAGTAAAATTCATCTCATTCGATAGTCATGAGGTCGGGAGTCGAACCATCATCTCAATGGATTCACTGATATGTTTTCAATGCTTCGAATGACACAAGGTAGTTCCGTGTAAGAAAGGGGATTGCTGGAATCGTTCGTGTGGTGATTCTTTGCTGTGGTGTGTCCTCTGTTACTCCTTTCAATAGAAAGAATCAACAGGTGCCTTCTTGTGCTCAACGCAAAACGATCTACTCCTCCACACTTGTGAAGGGAAGATATTACTTGGAGAAACGAGCGAAAACATAAAGTGAAGATTTCAAGTGACTTCGTTGGAGAAAGATGAAAAATATATCCAGGGAGATGATAAAAAGGTAACCCCAAAGCTCGTCAACTTGGCAGAATAAAAAATGCTGCAGATCAGACACGGTATCAAAGTAAAGAGGAAAAGTTTCTTTCTTGCAAACAAAAAGAGAAGTATATCCTTAGGCCAGTAGACTCCAGAATAGCGAGTGTGGCTAGTTTTAATAAATGAAACATATTGTCGTCTAAACCATTTAACATTACCCTATATCCCAATCTATCTAAGTCGGATGGCATCTATATCTAATCCGTATTAATGGTGTATACCTCTAGGTCTGGAAATGTTCAATTCTTGCACAATTCGTATCAAGTCGAGTTGTAGCTGGTGACCGGGACACAGAAACTTTCACAACTTTCCTCTCAGCTTTTTCCTATCCATTGTAATGAATAAAGCTTCTCCAGTGGCCAACACCACTCCCTCGCCATCTTCTATAGTGGCTTTCCCAAATATCTTCCTTCCCTCTTTCCTGTCTACCCAACTTCTCCCCAACACAACCCCTGGTGTCCCGATTGGTTTGTTATACGTAATGTGTAGATAAGCGGTCATGATAGTTTTATCTCTTGGCCTGGCAATGGAAGCTGCACAACCGATCATATCATCCAACATGACTCCAGTGAATCCACCATGCGCAGTATCAATATGGCCATTAACATGCGTACCCAAACTCATCAACGCCAGAACTTCGCCAAACGAACGCGAGGAATTAGGCGGAGAGTAGAAGAATTGACAATGCGAGATAGTGTCTGGTGTCTGAAGGGTAATGGCCGTAAATGTATCACAGGTATGATGTTCCTTGCGCATTCGCGATCGAGGTGAAAAGGGGTGCAAAGAGCTGTCCTCGAGAATTGGTTTACACCATGGTGTTAAGGAGAAATGTTCCGCAGTTTCCTTTGGTATAGACGCAAAAGAAAACAGATCCTGAGAGAAACTCATGGTGGAAAATGATTGAGTGTGACCATTTCGAGATGCAATTGAAGTTGTTGATAGTAGTAGATGCTGTGTTGCACCTCAGACAAACATTAGACGTTGTGGATCTGATAAGTATTCCACATTGGATGTCTCGAGGATGTGTGGTCAGGTTTGATAAGATAAGTGGATTCGGACTTCGGAACGATGAAACTAAAGCGCTTGAAATATGAAACTAAAAAGGAAGAGCTACTCTCGCGCTATTGGAGCTGTGACCCTTAGAACTTGGAAGCTAGGTAGTTCAAGGGAAAGGGTGCAGGAAGGTACAGAACTAGTCACTCCAATGTCAGCAAAAAAATAGTAATACAATCCGATGTTTGAGGAAGCTTTCAGAATCATTAACGATGTTTGAATATTAAACTTTTGCGAATACAAACTTTCAGGGGATTCATGAAATTAAGGTTCAACACGATATTGATTTCTACATCTAGTACGAGCAAAAGGAGGGAGGGAAAAGCTAAATGAAGGTTGGAAGGATTCTTATGGATATTGATATTGGTTATTGATACCGGAATACTTGTTTGTATCTATTCGAAAATTATTCCTCCTATTCATCCTTCAGATATGAATCACTCTGCATACAGCTACCGACCTAGATGGATACTCGATATGACATATATATACATATATTTATCACAATATTGTAGATGTAGAATATACTCGTAACATAATATAGCCGCAAGATTAATGATGGAAATTTATGGATCCCTAATATAGAATTTCATCACGGCTCACGGTTCACGGTTCACGAACACTTGCTTGGTTATCCATGGATAAGTTTTGATTAATGGTCTCCCGGCTCGCCTGGCTAAAAATAAGGCTGGGAAGTTCCATTTCCCTTGGCTGAGCTTGCGAGCTTGCTCTTCTGTCCTCCTTTCTACTATCTAGGTCACTTTGATGATTAGATGTCACTTGAACTGTTGAACACTTTGGCCCCCCATCAAAAGAATCTGCCACTTCTATAATTATGATAGTTGCCCAGGAGAACCTAGGTCGTCAGGTAGTATACCCCCATTACACCAGGCTCATTCCACTACCGATGGCCGATGACCGATGACCGATGACCCTTTCGAATTATGAAACGAAAAGTTTGCTTATGAACTCGAATGTCCCCCTCCACCCCCCTGGACACTGTAATTTTATCAAGATGACAATTGACCAGTCACGAGGAAGCATGCGAGAGAGACGTTCCTTTTGTGTACGAGGTAGGTAGTATCAAATTGAATGATGTCTTTCATTAGCATTGGTCGATATTCAGACGGTTTGTGGGAACGGTATCATACACAGACCTGATTCTGGTCAAAACTCACTCTGGATAATTTTTATATATGCTCTGGACCTCTATCTTTGCAATGAACTTACGATCTGAGCTCTGATTTTGGTTCGGTCTCTTCTCATCCAAGTATTCCATTCCCTCCATCATCTTCTCACTCTTTTCAAGCTTCACTTCATCATCGTTATTAGGCTGGTCCTTCATTGGTTGTCACAACCGGCCATTCATGTTGGGCCATCGATAGGTAGCCACTCACTCATCACACTCATCACACTCATTCCTCGCACCCGACACTCCTCACACCTCTTGCCACCAGTACATTCGATTCGTTTTACTCGTTGCCAGTCATTTGAAACTTCATGCTTTGGTTTGCGTCAACAGCGAAATTCATTCCTTGAATCATCCATCACCCATCACCCATCACCCATCACCATCATTCAGTTTATTCGATTCCATTTGTATAATTCCCCACAGTCAATCACAACAGTACCTACCATTGAGAGCGCAATCCATTCACAGCACAATTATCTTAATTCGCCGTACCCACCTCCTAATTCACACGACTTGTGTATTTACTTGTATAACAGTACACCCTTTCACTTCTTATTACACTTTATCAATTAAACTCAACAACAATTAATAGTATCCACCAAGTTTGCACAGCCTTCGGCATCCTGTGACGATCCTTCCAATTATTGACGAGAACACGAGATACATATCAAAAAAAAAAAAGCTTGTGTGTGTGGAGGACACCTGAAATTCTCCAGCTACAAAAGTCTAGAAGCTATCAAATAGAATAAAAAGGACATTGCATCTAGATCTATCCATTCCAAGATTTTCCCTCCGGATTTGTTTAACGACTTGCGACAAAGATCTTCCGAGAGCACCTTCATACCCCACGATCCCTAGCGAAGATCATACAGGACTGGTACACAAGAATACATCATGTGGAAACGTCTCAATGCCCCAAGGAGTAGTGGTACTACAGCTCGTCAATCGTCCATCAGTGAACCTGTACTTGTCGAGACAACTATTTTTGAGAAATCTTACGGAGCGGCTGGTGGAATAAATGTTGATATAAATATGTCATCTTCGGATAGAAATGCTCCTCATCCGTCAAGACCGACGAGAGAAAATACTCCAAAAGGATTACCACTTCTACCATTGTAGGTCACAAGGTTTATCTATTACTCTGAGAATGGGGGCGTTGAACTTCGAGGCGAACCATCAAGAGGGATAATGGATGTTGGGCTTATGTTTCAGCTTAATGATACCGCTGTCAAATCTACATTCTCACGCAATCACCAAACATTTGCTAATGTTTACATCAGTGAAGCAGTTCCTCCCATGAATTCTCGCCAAAATTCCGATAATTTCAGACCGGTTTCTTCTGTCTACTCACAGCCTTCTCCAGGCCCTATGCATGATCAATTTCCATATAATACATATGCGAAACCCATGACTCCAAATTCAGCAGAGGTATCACCTCCAAGCTCTCCAGAGTTTGATGGAACGCGACGGTAGGTCAAGTATTCTATCAGTCTTAAAATAGTTCTCTTGGGGTTGGTTCGGTTCGAAAAGCTGGACAACGATCTGTGAATGTTTTGGGAATGCTTCATAATTTAATGGCGCAATTATATGGATAGAAACTAATGAAAGTTCGAATAGAAACCCAAATCGATATCAAGATCATGAGGTCTCTCCGATCGATGAAGTACCTGATATTTCGCAACTTGGATTTGGGAAGTCGAAAGAAAGGACGGATTCCAGGTTGAAGCCACCATCGAGCAATATTCCTGTCATGCGAAGAGAAAAGAGGCGAAACCAAGTCGCAGCAGTAGCAGCCAACTTATTAAACCGCAAAGATGTCGATGGGCCAAAGGGTAGAAGAACAGCGGATGGAAGATGGGATCCATTTTCTGGTGAAACTGCAAGCGAAAAGGGAAAATCGCAATTCGTCAAGCCAGGAGAATATTCACCACCTCACTTGGGATATGGTAAACAGATGGGGAATACATCAATCATTAGCGCCGGTCCGCAGAAACCTCAAAATCAACCATCTTTTGGAGAGCGTGTTCGCAAATTGAAGAATAATGCGCCTGTAGAGAAACCAGAATGGAAGGGGGCAACAGGACGTGCAAAAATCGTGCCCACACCGTCAGATGATTATACCATTCCTCCACTTAATATTCCTATTCCAATTCCAATTCCAGCGAGGAGCGAAAGACGCATTACATCAGGCACAAGTACCCCTGTATCTTCCATCCGAAGTGCAAATAGTGAAACGGCGGCGGCACCAAGCTTCATGGATCTACCCGACCCAGTATCTATCAATGCAGGACCATTGTTCAGCGGTCAAAACAATCCACAAACCTATAACGAACCCTTAATTCAAAACCTCGAACCCATTCATGCGACTCACCTTACAAATTTCACCAACGATATTACTACAGAATCCCCTACCGCATATTATCCTTCTCATTCGAAGACAGACTCCACAGGAACCATTGAACGAAACTTTCGAGAAGCTCTCAAGAATTCTTTTCCTTCCATCGATCCAAACGAACCATACGTCCAACCACCTTCGCGCTTTAGTGTCAGTACAAAGGCCACTTCAGAAGCTACTCAATCTACCAGAGCACCCTCACTTGACATACAAAACGAGATGCATCCTCCACTCCCAATTCAGTCCTATACCATGACGACTCAAGGGCCTACTTCAATACTATCTCGAAAACGCCCTAAGGTCGTCGCTGATGATAGCGCATCTATTTATTCTACGAAGAGCATTACTCGCAAAGCTATCAACTCAAACAGTCCAATAACAATCTCTATGACTTCTTCTCTTCCCCGCGAACACCCACCACGCTCTTCATCCACTGTCACAAAATCTCTCCCCAGCACTCCTGCCGAAAGCGCATCCTCTGATCCTATATCTACTCTGGAAGCGCGTCTCGAAGCTCTTAAACATCGCCGACAGAATATTGAAAAATCAATTAAACAGATGACGGAACTTATGCCAGCGGATCGAATGATTATCACGGAAGAAGTTAGGAGGAAGAGGGAGACGGAGAAGAAGCAAATTGAGACATTGAGAGAGGAGGAAGCGGAGATTAGAAAGGAGGAACATGAGTGTGGATTGAAACTACATAGGGCGTGGAAGAGGAAAGATAAGCAAGCCGGGTATGAGGAAACAGGATTATGGGTTAGGAGAGTTACTGGCTAGGTTGTGGAGTTTGACCTAGCAGAGATGGAAAAGGGAGCGATTGGTTTTTATGGCGCAGAAAATACCAAATGGTAAAGCAAGGCAGTTAGGAGTTCGGTAGGCGCACACGTAGGGAATTTTTCGAGGGAATGGACGGTTTGGAGTCAAGGAAAATTCCGCCTATTGCATTGGATTTACATGTCCAAAGGATTACGTGGACTTTTCTTTTATGGCGCATCATATCATGTTTCATTTTATTTCATAAATCGGATTTGGAGATGTAGATCTATTCAGCTTCTCGTTGATCTCGAAATCTTGCTGTTGAGGAGAATTTATCTCGGAATCTCGCATTTGTATCATAGAATACCAAGTAATGTGGTTTATCAAACTATCAATGAATTTTATTAATCTTTATGAAATCGAATCGCATATACATTAATCTCCTATATTTGCAATTGAAGAGGCTGTGTATTCTCTGTACATGGATTTGTTTCAAGAATATATCATTGCGTTCTTGGCACAGATCACTTACTTACTCACGCAGTTACAGAGTTGCGATTGCTCACTCGTCATTCAGACTACCGGTCCGGTGAGCTTCCGCGTCCCGGAGATTTGCACGTGATACACGGACTACCACCTATCATATTCCCCGCGATTTCCGAGCTGATGTGAGCTCGAAGCTTCGACTTTCCAATTCCTAATTTGAAATTGGAAATCATTATTTGCATTATCAACGTCAATGAATATTGTGTTTTGTTGGTTTCAATCTTGACTTTGAAACTTTGTTTGAGATTTTGACAAAGGTTTTGTTGAGTGTGGAATTTACGATTTGCTTTTACGGTTATTGATTGTATTGCGGTGAACGGCTTGAGATATACAGCAAGCACGAGAGAATACTACGATTACTGGTTCTTGAAGAGAGATAGGATTTAGAAGGGTAATTATGGATTACGTTGAGAAGAGAATGGCTGCTGGTATGTTCTTTATGGATTTCTTGTGTGTGCTGTGTTGTTGGAGAGGGGAAGGATAGGTCTCTTGATTGTTTAAGATTTGGTTGGATTGATGAGATCATATCATTCATGACAAGGCATATTAGTATGGAATCAAAATGCTAATCATCACATCAATACAGAAGCCCAAAGACCTGCCGGTGCAGAAGTGTATGTTCCTCCCCCTTCTCAAAATACCACCCCATCAAATCAGCACACCAAACAAATCCCAAACTCTCACTAACCCCCCCCAGCGCCAGCCTAGCCACCCCAATCAACCTCCTCCTCCTCAGTCTCCTCGCTCTCCTCACCTACACAACCTTCCGCCCAAAAAAGGCCGTCCCTATCCCCAGCGCTCCATCCCCCATCGTCTTCCGTACCTTTACACCCCCAGAGCTCGTCCCCTTCTCCGGCCTCAACAACACACCCGTGTATCTCTCGGTACGCGGTCGCGTCTTCGATGTTAGCAATGGAAGGAATTTTTACGGACCAGGTGGACCGTATGAGAATTTTGCCGGGAGAGATGCGAGTCGGGGATTGGCGAAGGGTAGTTTTGATGCGGAGATGTTGACGGAGGATTTGCAGGGGGAGTTGGATACCCTGGAGGATCTGGATGCGGATGAGTTGGAGGCGTTGAGGGGGTGGGAGGAGAGATTTGAGGAGAAGTATTTGGTGGTTGGACGGTTGGTTAGTTGTAAGGAGAAGGAGAGGGAGGACCGGGAGAAGGCGGAGAAGGCTTAGGGGGTTTGGGGCTGTGGGTATGGGCTGGAGGGTGAGGGGTGAGCGATGAATATATGGGTTCGAAGTTTGCGGTGGAAATGTGAAATGTGGATATTTCTGCAGAATGGGATCTTGAAGAAAAACATCACAAGTCAACTGGCGATTTTTAATCGGATGGTGGTTATGGGTATCATTCATTCACACATACATGCGAGTGGTATATCTACACATCGAAGCGAGAGTAATACACAGATTTCTATACTATGATTGCTGCATCCGTTTATTTATCTATCCATCCATTCATTGATGATAATGTAATATCCCTACCTAGAGTATTTCAACCCATCAACTACATCTATCTATCTATTTATTCATTCATCCCCCCTCCCTGCCCCTGCAAACAGTGAAATTTCAAGTGCACCAAGTACTATCCATTATCTTACAGTTTGTGATATTCTCTTTGTTAGCTTCTTATTATTTCGCGTGTGATTGGTTTGTGGTTAGAATTTAGATTTTAGATTTTGAGGGGTGGATTTGGAATTTGTGTTTTGGAATTTGTGTTGTAGAATTTTGAGAGGGAGGGGGGAGAGGAGGGGGAGAGAGAGGATAATTGGGAATTGAGAATTTGGAATTGGGAATTGGGAATTTGTATGGGGGATGGAGATGGGATGGGATGGAAGATGGGATGGAGTTGTGGATGGAGTCGTGGATGGGATGGAGTTGTAAGATATATAGATTTTCAAACAAGGGATATAGGGATATATGGGTTTGAAAGTATGGATTTGGCGGTTAGTTATCGATTTGGAGATCAGGAGGTTGGAGATCAGGAGGTTGGAGATCAACTAGTTGGAGATTAGAAGGTTGTGGAATGGATGGATTGTCATGACAGATGGGATGGAGCTCCGAAGATGGAGATTTAAAGATTAGAGAGGGAAGAAATAGTCTTCTTGGGCTTTGTCTTTGTCTTATTGAAGAGTGTGAAAAGGTGAGGGGCTTAGGGTAATGGGCAGGCTCGAGGCAGGTAAAGAGATAGCTATTTGTGAGAGGGAGGGATTAGGTGATTATGTGATTGTTGTTGAGTGTGGAATTTTAGCTTTTGGGGTTGGAATTGGAGTTGGAAGTGAAGATGTTGTGGTATTTTATTATGGTTTTCATTTTTTACACTCTTAGGGGTTTCTAGATGATATAGGTGTGATTTGTAAATGGTGTTTGTATGTGTAGGTATGAAGCGTCGAATTTTACTACATTCTGAGTGTGATGTGATAGATATACTTTGGAACTCTGATGATATCTTCATTTTCTAATCTTGGGAAAGGGAAAGAGGGGGAATACGAATATGGATGAGAAATGTGAAAGAATAGTATAGCTAGCATGTGATATCGAATTATAAATTAATGTAATTACTTCCATCTTCCACCGAAACCCCTCATTTTATAATCCTCTCCCCCTCGCCTAAAAACCTCAACTCCCACTCCTCCCACTTCCCCATCCATATCCACCCCCATTCCAAACCACCACACCCTGCACCACCTCCCCCTCCCTAACCATCTCCTCCATCAACGACCGACTCTCCAACATCCACTTGGCCCAGGAACTTTTCGTCCCCTCTCTAAACCCCCAACACGTGACTTTCGCACTCCTCAACCCATCATGCGCGAGTAATTCTTTCATATACTCCCAATCGCGCAACATCCACACATCTCTCGATTTCACTGTCGATCTGCGTGCTTCTCCCACATCATCCCCATCTATCGATATCGCATCTCCCATCTCAACAGATTCAGAAATATCCAGCACTTCTTCCACCCACGGATTTCCCCAAACCGTCAAATCCACATTCTTCAATCCCCATAATTCACACGCGATGAATCCACAAAAATTTCCCCAAACCACATCAACACGAGCAGTAACACCCATCATCAATTCAGGAACCTCCCTCGCAATCTTTAAATTTCGAGCCCATCCCCGCGCAGCCTGACTCCTGTCCGTCCAAAAAGGTTGGACAGCTTCAATATGCATACCGAAATCCCAGATGCTATTTCCATTTCCATAGAGCACTTCTTCGGCTTCTTCTTTGGCTTGTTTGCATACACTTAGGATACGCGTGTGGATGCTTGGATTGGGATGGTCGGTGTGGGAATTAGCCGAGAGGACTTTGTAAGTGGTGAGTTTTTCGGGGGTATCTGGAGAGATGGGATAGAATGATTGGGCTGCGCATGGAGGTAAGCATTTGAGTGGGAAGTAGTATCCATTATGTGGGATTTGTGTTGTAATCTTATGGTGGCGAGGTGGAAGGAGGAGAAGATAGATTTTTAGACGGATTTCTATAGGCAAAGATAGAAAGGGGAATGATGGATTGGCCATTGAATTGATATTGTTGATTGGCGAGAAAAAATCATGTGATGAATACTCAGATCGAGCTAGGGTATCCACAGGGCTGAACGACATGGATTCTCTCAATTCTGTATCCCTGTTTGATTGTTTTGAAGAATTGCAATTGAAAGGATATGAAGTAGGATAAAGAATATCGACATCGATATTTCGACAATTACTTTTACATTGCTTTATATCTTTATTCTTTTGAGTGTAGAAAATATTCATGGATAAGGTGGATAACTCCGGATACCTTGATGGGTTCTCGAGAAAATAGGACTTTGGATGTCATTTTCGGGTAATGCAGGGGCGGAATACCGGTGAAGTTGACAAGGGGTATGATGTCCGGACTGTTGTATTTTGAAATTTGAGCGTTTTGAGTAGTCGGTGTATCTGAAATGGAATTATGTTGAACGTTGATTTCGAAGATTTGTGATACGCTCAGTGTTTGACTAGTCCTGATAACAACCTCGATCGTATGTGGATTTCGTATCTATATGTTAGGAAACTTTAAACTAATATTGCACAATAATATTGATGGATATGCGCGTAATTGTTTGGTAAATAGGGGTGCCAGTTTGAGGTCCTAAATTGTTATCTCTTATGTGTGTTGAGATGAAGGATAAAGATGATATGATATATGAATGAAGAGAAGTAAAGTAGTAAAATCGAGGAATGTTCTATATTAATGAAAATCCAACTATTTATATAGAGGCATAGCCAAGCCTGGACACCACGTAAGGGAAATACAATTCTCTGATGCATAACACGAAGAGACGAATAAGAAACCAATGATTTGTTTGTACCTCGAGAGACGGAAGTATAAGCAGTTCATCCGGATTGATATCTGGCAGCATGCAGCTGAGGATGACACTGCATGACTGTATCAAAGTGCCCAGATATCAACGTCAAAATCTGACCTCCTTCGGACAATAATGCTTACACCGTAGACTGATGCCAGGGACATACGTATAGTAATTATACACCGATGAGTTCTCGTCGCAAGTACTCGGCAAATCCATTCATGATTGAAGCAGAGAATGCGACAAAAAGGGCCATAGATGAAGAGTGATTCGACGAGGGCATAGATTGCATCTCAGAAGTGATATCCAATTTCTGGATACCTTTGATTTCCAACAATTGGGAAACCCATACAAAGTGTTCGTTTGAATGAGTTGTTAAAGTCTTAAAGTCCGACGATGTGTACTGTCTCGTTTCCCGTCCGCCTCTTGGTTGTCCTCCCTCGACGATTAATTTCAATCCCTTTAATTGCATATGATCTCTCAGAAATTTACAAAGATTGTTCCAATCGCATCGATTCGATTCAAGAGAAAAGATGAAACCTTGTTTGAAAAGAGATATCTCTTGTACTAGAGGTCGTGTACTGGGATTTAGGTCGGAAAAGAAGGGAACAATGGCCTCAATGTCCTTATGAAAACTGAATGCTCGATTGCAATACAACATCGGTAAAGTTTCCTCATATATCTTCCGATTCACTCTCATTATAGAGGTGTGTATGTCGACGGCAGTGCATAGTTCATATGTCGTCTGGAGCCGTTGCCGCAAAGGAGAAAAATCGACACTGTAAGAAGACCGTAGGGAACGGACAGGTCCGTTATGACGTTGGCTATAGGCGTATGGTTTTTGGTTGCGGATTTCGAAAATTTTGTTGTTGTAATCGTTGAAAAGGTATTCATATATCATAACCCTAATTTCTGATGGCATACTCATGAGCGCCGAATAAGGTTTGACGTCTGCCATGGCCAATTCAATACGTATCCGTGAAGCTAGAGAGAATGTCGACTTTTTTGTTTGAAATCGAGGAGTGTGGTTTGCATATCCTGAACAAAAAACTATTTTTCCAGTTAAAGATTAGAGTCGTTGTTGAACAAACTAGGAATATCCATCAAGGTTCTTCTTCTTTTTGTTCAACGGCAGAGTCTGGAAACACTGATTATGTGATCAATATGGCTGCGTTGAATGTTAATAAATCTAAAAGAAAATGTGCTTTGAAACGAAACACTGAATCGTGTATGCAGTGGTTCTTTATTTGCATAGCAATTCGGAGGTAGACCCGAGTCGACCCAAACCATATCGCCGAAAAAGAATCTAAAATAGGGAAGACAAGTATACCACCTAGCATGATGCCATGATGCCATGATGCCATGATGGCGATTCATGCTGCCAACAAATTGGGCAGTTCTTCGGCGAAATCATCAACGGATTGATGAATGGGTTTGGATCGTTATGACCCTGGTGCAGTAGATTGTGACTACTAGGTAGTTCTCGAGTCCTCCCTGTAGGGGTAGCAGCTGCGATAACATACCGCTAACGCTTTGAACAATCCTGTACAAATAATCAGTGTATATGGAAGTCCTTGTAAAGAGTTTTCGTGCGTTGAAACTTCCGTGCAAGAAGTATCAATCACTATCAAAATGCCGAGAAAATTTTGGGATGGAAAAATCGCATGCGTTTATCGGAAAATCATCGGGTCCTTTTTCATGAGTCGGTGTCGGTTACTTGATTGAATAGCCAACCATCATTTCAGGGGATACTGTAATTACTCAACAACTCCCCAGGTCATGATCGAGAGATGATCAAATATCTTTCCAACGCTCTTCTGTATTGCATTTGCAATCAATGGATACTACACAACTTTTACCTTTTCATTTTGCGAAAGATATTGTCACTTTTCTTGGTCACTGGTCACTAATGATTTATCCAAATTTGATACTATTTCGTTTACTGTTTAGATTACTAATCCACCGCTCCATCAATGGAAAACTCACATCAATTTTTAACATCAACCTCGAAGTCCAAGGTCACTTGTTCGCAATTGCACAGTATCCATATATACTAGAATCTCATCTCATCTACCAGACCGTCCCCAGAATCATTCCAACGGCTTTTCTATTAAAAGAAAAACATGCTCACATGCTTGCTATTTAGTTTTAGCGATGTTACTTCCCAGCCACTTGAATTATCAATTATCACGGGAACAAAGCAATCGAGCGTAATTAAAAAAATCCCTTCCCAGCCTCCGTAAACAAATTGCATGAGATATGTATAATATGATGCATCTCATTATTCCATGTAAGTCCCTCTAATCTCAGATATCAAACAATTGTTCTCGAGTCCATTCCTATATATCTACAAATTAATGCAACCATGCGTCTGAATACCTCCACTTCCAATCTTTTTGCCCTATCTACACTCTTTTTGCTATCATCAGGGCTACCAGTCCTTCAAAAAGATGTCATTTCGGTGGAACATGTAAAGAGGGCTACGTACTCCGTTGTCAATGTTGAGGGAGGTTCTTCAACTTCCTCAAGTAGTGGAAATGGGAAAGCAACTACTGTTATAGAAACAGTCACCAAAACCGAGGAGTCGGCAACAAAAACAGTCATAGAGACCGATTTAACTACAACTACAAATCAAGTTGTCTCAACTCAGACTGTGAAAGGTTCTGGTGCAACTGAGACTACTTCAGTTACTGTTACACCATCTCCGACCAAAGTCGTTAGCGTTAGTTATTCGGTTGTGGATATCTCTGCAGCGACTACTTCCAAAACTTCATCAAAAACTTCATCAGGAGAAGTCTCTACCTCTGCAAGTTTCACTGCTTCGGTATCCTCGTCGGGTTCATCAAGAACAGCAATTACTAGTTCGGCAACCATCATATCTAGTGCGTCAGAATCATCAAAATCATCCGAGCCAATGACTCAATCCACATCATCTTCCCAATATGCATCCTCAATAACAGCCACGGAATTAACTTCCACCACACAATTAACCGCATCGCCTTCGATTTCTAGCGTCTCTGAATCATTCACTGCAGTCGGATCTTCCTCATCGCTGTCCTCAATTGTCCCCAGCATCACCAGCTTGATTACCTCCGAAGCATCTAGTCCTATTCCAACTCTCGAGTCACAGTCAAGCACATTCACCGGAGAAACTTCATTCGTATCACTCCCCACAACTACTCCACCTTCCTCGTGGGTTCCTTCATACACAGGAATACTATCGAGTTGGTCTGCTATTACAGCTTCCCCTTCAGCTACTACTACTTCCTATGATAGTGGGAACTCGCTCACTAGCTATCCTTCTTGGAATTCCACGACAGCTATACCTAGAAATTGAGCAAATTTTGAGCCGTTCCATTGAACGCTCGACCACTCCTTAATTTTGGAGTTATGCGACACGCAGGGGAGATTCCTTCTATGAGGAGAATTCCATCTTGAAACCACGTTCCTTGTCTGAAATTCAGCAAGTGATGGAATAAGATCGTTAAGTTGAGAACCAAGTTTGTGATCCAAACTAGCAGCACGGAAAATATGCTTGGTTCTGTATTCATGTATACATCTTGGGTTGATAATATTTATTTGGAGTTAAGGAATCATATGGCGCCAAGAGCTGGCAAGCCTTCTATATTATTGATGACACGAGGGACACGAAGAGACACGGTGGTGTTGTATAAGATGTTGAAAGTCTTAGACAATCGATAATTTAGACAATTAATAATGAAGATAATTAATATCAGTTATTCACATGTTAAAATCTACTTTCTGTTGCTCTCGGGGTGTGATAGAATTTCTTGACAGGGGATAATATGTATAATACAGTTGTACATTTGACTAATAACAACGCTCCATTATCCTACCTAGGTAGATATTCCATCTTGAAGATTGAACCTTTTTATCACAGAGTATGGGTAACTGTTACATTATCTTATCAAATCTGGAATGCCGTCCAAGACTGGTGACGCTTTTCGGATATCGGATAAACTCTTCGTCCGTTAATACATGATTGGACAAAAGCAATCCTTGTCAATCAATTGTACATTGGGAGGCTTATTAGCGTTCCTTCCCCCGGAAACTGGTCACCAGTTAATCTTCGAATCCCATACGAATATCTGATATCTACATTAATCGCTCAACCATTCACGAATTGTTATTTGCTTGGGCTACGAATAATCTCTACTGCGCAAGCAACTATACCTGAAAGTCTGCCATAATGGCTTCTCCACCTCAAGTCGTGGAGGATCAGGCACGACTCCTTGAAGATGCCTTGAATGTTGTCCGTCAACAAACACAACTTATGCGACGATGTTTAGAAAGTCCAGGGAAGCTTATGGACGCTTTGAAGTGCAGGTATGTCAATGAATCTGAGTTATTTGAAGCTATCTATGTGGTTGCAATGGTTATAATGAATGCGCCAGATGAAAATGATCTTGTGCTGATTTGTCCCTTTCAAAACCTGTAGTTCAACACTTGTCTCCGAGCTTCGAACGAGCAGTTTAGGGCCGAAGCAGTACTATGAACTATACATGGCAGTATTTGATGCTTTGCGACACCTATCCTCTCATCTCAAAGATTCCCATCCCACTCATCATCTCGCCGACCTTTACGAGCTTGTTCAATATGCTGGAAATATTGTTCCTCGACTTTATTTGATGGTGACAGTTGGTACAGTCTATATGGGTGTGCCAGAAGCGCCAGTTAAGGAAATCATGAAGGATATGATGGAAATGAGTCGTGGAGTACAACATCCCACTAGAGGGTTATTCCTCAGATATTACCTATCCGGACAAGCTCGCGAACATCTACCCCAAGGGGATGGTGATGGACCAGAAGGAAATCTGACGGACTCGATAAGTTTTGTTCTTACAAATTTCGTGGAAATGAACAAGCTATGGGTACGACTACAACATCAAGGCCATTCCCGAGAAAGAGAGATGAGGACACAAGAGAGGAAAGAACTTCAATTACTGGTCGGAAGTAATTTAGTTCGATTAAGCCAATTGGTGGATCTGGAAGTCTACAAGAATACGATTCTCCAGCCACTGCTTGAACAAGTAGTGCAATGTCGGGATGTTCTAGCCCAAGAATATTTGCTAGAAGTAATCACACAGGTCTTCCCCGATGAATATCACCTTCACACCTTGGATCAGTTCTTAGCGGCTGTATCGAGATTAAATCCTCATGTAAACATGAAAGTCATTGTCATAGCTATGATGGATAGACTTTCTGCATATGCTGCACGAGAATCAGAATCGACTCCTGGAGTAGACCGCGAGAAGTTAGAGCAGGAGGCTGTTACTAAGTTGCTCGAAACAACTCGGTTGAATAAGGAGAACAAGGTTGCTGAGTCAAAGGCAGACTCAACTCCGGCACCGGACTCAGAGTCGAACGGTGATCGCCCGTCAGCCGAGACAAATGGAGCCGACACAGACTCGAAACCCAATGAACAAACTGATGATAGTCTCAGTTTAGCTCCAACTGAAGTTGATACTCAGTCTGTTGCTGAGACAACTCTTAATGATGGCGCCAACGACAGGCCAAATGCCGTTCCCGAGAACATCAAGCTGTATGAGATATTTTTTGACCAAGTGATGCATCTTGTTGCTTCTCAGCGCTTGTCCGTACAAGATACCTTGGCATTGTTGGTGTCCTTAGTCAATCTAGCACTAAAAGTTCATCCCGATCGTCTAGATTATGTCGACCAGGTCCTGAATTATGCTTCAGAAAGGGTTAAAGCATATGCCAACACTCCTGAGTTACATTCTCCAGAGGCACAGAAAAATATTCTAAACTTGCTTCTAACACCAATCAACTCCTACGCTTCTATTTTTACAGCCTTATCCCTTCCAACTTATATCCCACTACTACAACTCCAGATATATCCAACACGTCGAGCTGTTGCTGGTGAAGTCGCTCGCACCTTACAAGGCAACTCAACCAAAATCTCTACAATAGCCTCGCTAGAGGGAGTTCTCGAAGTTCTTAAGGTTCTAATCAAGGAAGGATCTCAGCCCCCAGCCAGTTACGCTGGCGTACAGCGCAAATCCGTTGAGACTGATGAAACGATAGAAGAGCAGGGATGGTTGGCTAGAATCGTCCATTTAATCCATAGCGATGACAATGATACACAGTTTAAGCTTCTACAAACTACCAAGGCCGCTTACTCGGAAGGAAATGAGCGTGTGAAGTTTACAACTCCGGCTCTCATAACGTCAGCCATGAAGCTTGCAAGACGTTTCAAGGCCAGAGAACATTATGATGATAACTGGGAGTCACAAATATCGGCTCTCTTCAAATTTATGCATTCAGCTCTCTCAACTATGTATACCCGAGTGTCTGGGTCTGCTGAGCTTTGTCTGAGGCTCTTTGTGGCCTGTGGACAAATTGCTGATCAGACCAATTTTGAGGAGGTTAGCTACGAGTTTTTTGCCCAGGCATTCACTATCTACGAAGAAAGCATTAGCGACTCTAGGGCACAATTCCAAGCAGTCTGTGTTATTGCGTCTGCTCTGCATGAAACACGAAATTTCAGCAAGGAGAACTATGACACTCTCATTACCAAATGCGCTCTACATGGTAGTAAGTTATTGAAGAAGCCTGATCAATGTCGTGCTGTATTCTTAGCAAGTCACCTTTGGTGGGCTGTGCCTATCGCAGCAAAGGGGGAGACAGACGAAAAGAATGTAAGTTTTAATTATTACCATCACATTAAGGACAACAGCTAACACATCATAGCTCTATCGTGATGGGAAGCGTGTCCTTGAGTGCCTTCAGCGTGCACTCCGCGTCGCAGATGCATGTATGGATACTGCTGTCTCGGTGGAACTTTTTGTTGAGATTCTCAATCGTTATGTCTATTATTTCGAGCAAGAGAATGAAGCCGTAAGTACTTCGTTCATAAATAATTACAAAAACATATATCTAACAGAATCGATAGGTCACAACAAAATATTTAAACGGTCTCATTGAATTGATCCATTCAAACCTTCAAGGCAATCAAGATTCTGCCACAATTAACGAACCAAGAAAGCATTTCCAACGTACTTTGGATAATATTACTTCTCGAAACTATGAAGGTGTAGTGACAGCAGCTGCACCTTAAAGCACAAGCAAATACCATCTTCTTTCTTTTATTAATAGCTTTCTAAGAGCATGAAATGGATCATACTCGATGTAAATTTACGTGAGATGGCTTGGGGTTATTTGCTTTGACGGAGACAAGAGGGAAAGAGAGACCCTGGGTATGATTTTTTTTCGGAAGCCAGCACTCATGTTTACGAAGACCAAAATAATGCAGCGAATGTACTTAGATTTTACTTGGCTCGTTCTTAAGCAAAAAAGTGATGGGTTTGATTTAATTGGCAAACATCAACATAGCTATAGGCTACGTATGTAAGAAGAGATGATAATCGAAATAACTCTGAATATGTGCAACGTGTACTTCTAAAGATCACTGAAGCGTGAGATGCAATCTTATGAAACATTTGCTTAAGTTGTTTGGCTAAACAGAATATAGGAACAGGATTTATTCACAATTTGAGGTATAGAGAACGTCTCTCCAACATATAGATCGTGAATAATGAATTGTGATGCTTCGTTAGTCCTTTTACATATATATATTGCTAGGTTCTTATCACAAACCGTTTCATAATCTTACATATTCCTTTCTCCGTATTCTTGCAGATCTAAATCACTGGTGGATTTATCGACAGGGGAAGGTTACCGAAGACGCGAATCCCTTGATAATGAGAGTCCGTGATTGCCTGTGTCGCAGATAACCCATTGACTTTCAAATATGCTTCAACTTTTAAGCCACCAAAGAAATTCACTATACTTTGAAACTTCGAAATCATACAATAAGTATTGAAATAACAGCTGGCCTGAAGTTTTCAAGAACCATTGAAGGGATTCATAATTCTTTTGGAGAATTTTGTGAATCAAGGAGTTCGAAAGGACATTAATATTTAGAGATCTATCGAAACGTCCATTGTCCTTCTATACGGCCGCCCTTCGTATTCGCAACCTTATCAATTGTCAACATCATCAATCGTTAGCACACAAACTCAACCACCAAGAGAAGTGGTATATCCCTCTTCCATATCTAACAAATTGGCACAACTTTCACAATGCCGGACGAAAAGCACATCTACGAATCTCTCCCCATACCCACCTACTCCGAAGCCATCGGCGAATCCTCTCAGAGCTCAACACCTATAATCTCCCGTTCCGATTCCTCGAATGAAACTGCACATCCCGCCGAAAGAGAAGGTCTGCTGGGCCCTGATATCGGCGCCAGAATTCCAGTTCCTACTCGCAGAGCTGGTTATCGCCCTCCTCCCACTGAAGATGGCATTTCGAATCGAGGCAGTACGGAACAGGATACGTTTCTAAATCAACATGGAGAACGCCAAAGTGAGGATGACGATGAAGTGCGTAGAGAGATGGAAGAGATGGAAATACAGGATCCGCAAACCGAACAATCGACGTGGGGGAAACGAATGTCGAGTCTTTCCGCATCTTTATCATCGCGAATACCTTGGATACGGAGGATTGGTTGGCCAAAAATCGATGCCAATTTTTGTATAGTGATTGGGAGGATTTTCGCAATACTGCTCGTTATGGCAGTGGTTTATTTGTTGTTTATGAGTGATCTGTTTTCGAATGCGGCGAATAGGATTGGAGGACAGATGTTCCCTGCGGAGAGCGTAAGGATATTTGTGCAGGAAAGTGTTTCGGAAGAGAGAATTATGAGGTGGATGAATAGAATTACGGAGACGGATCATTTGGCGGGTACGGAGGGAGATTATATTTTGGCAGAGATCGTTCAAGAACTTATGGTGAAGAATGGATTGGAGGACGTAAAGATGGATGAATATGGAGTTTATCTAAACTATCCAAAGGAGGGAGGGAGGAAAATCGAATTACTTGGCGAAGATGGGAATCCGATTTGGCAGGCAAAGATCGATGAACCGCAACTTTATACAAATCCACCGAGACAACAAACACCGGTTTTCCATGGACATTCGAAAGCAGGAGATGTTACAGGTCCATTGTTATACTGTAATTATGGTTCACAAGCCGATTACAAAACCTTTTACGACGGTGGAATTGATACGAGAGGGGCAATTGCTTTGGTCAGATATTATGGTACACAAGGAGACAGAGCTTTGAAGGTCAAGGCTGCGGAACCTTGGGGTTTCAAAGCTGTGATAATGTACAGTGATCCTGCAGATGATGGATTTACTTTAGGTGATACCGCCCCCAATGGTCGATATATGCCCAAAGATGGAGTTCAACGAGGCGCGGTCAGTCTAATGAGCTGGGTAGTTGGAGATGTCCTCACACCTGGATGGGCAAGCGTAAAAGGAGCGAAACGCGTATCAAAAGAGAACAACCCAGGATTGACTAGTATTCCTAGTATTCCAATCTCGTGGGGAGATGCACAAAGGCTTTTACAATCCATTCAGGGATTTGGAGAAGAATGTCCTCCAGAGTGGCAGGGTGCAGTTCCTGATGTCAAATATTGGTCTGGAAATCTTTCAACCCCCAAAGTTCATCTTGTTAATGAACAGGATGAAGTTGAGCAACAACCAATTTGGAATGTTTTGGGAAAAATCACCGGTGTTGAACAACAGGAGAAATCCATCATTGTTGGTAATCATCGTGATGCTTGGGTTTTTGGTGCAACAGATCCCGGTTCAGGTACAGCGGTTTTCCTCGAAGTTATGCATATATTTGGTGATCTTGTTTCACGAGGTTGGCGTCCACAACGTACTATCGAATTTGCTTCTTGGGATGGCGAGGAATACAATCTCATCGGATCTACAGAACATGTCGAAAAGAACATGGAGAAATTACGTAAAGATGCATTTGTTTACTTGAACGTTGATGTAGCAGTTGGTGGCGACACATTCCGAGCCGCTGGAAGTCCAGTTTTCAAGAAAGCACTTCTTAGAGTTCTAGATCGCACAACTGATCCTGTTAAAAACGCAACACTAAGACAACTTTGGGATGAAAGGAAAGCGCAATTAGATGGTCTAGGTGCCGGAAGTGATTATGTCGCGTTCCAAGATATGGCAGGAACTTCTTCTTTGGATTTCGGGTTCGAGGGACCAGTTTATCCTTATCATTCTGCGTATGATAATTTTGAATGGATGGCCAGTCAAGGAGATCCTGGTTTTCAGTACCATAAACTTTTAGCTCAAGTATGGGCTCTTCTCATTCTTGAGTTCTGCGATAGAGCAGTTCTGCCGTTCGATATTAGAGCATATTCTGCGTCGGTTACTAAATGGGTAATGGAATTAGAAAATTGGGCAGAATCAAAAGGACCAAATCAAGCTGGTAATGTACCTTGGTCAACAGAACCATTGAGAGAAGCAGCATTACAATTCGCGCAAGATTCGAGACGGTTTGAAAAGTTTGAATTGGAATGGGATGGATTGGTATTGGGAAGTGGAGGATTTGAAAGCCCGGGATTGGCAAGTCATAGGAAGAGTCATAATACTCGAATGGCGAATTTTGAAACACATCTTTTGGATTTGGAGGAAGGTGGTGGGGTATGTTTTCTTTTTCTTTTTGGGTTTCCTGTCTCTTCCCTCTATCACCCCATGTCCTCAACGATCTTCATACCTTTCATCTCTCATCGATTACATCTACTAACATCTTAAAATAGATCCCTAACAGAACCCAATTTAAACATGTAATCTTTGGCCCACAACTCTGGTCTGGATATGATGAGGCATTTTTCCCTGCTATCCGCGACGCAGTCGAAGTAGGTGATTGGGGACTAGCAAAGAAACTGGTGGAAAAGACAGCGAATATTATTAAAAAGGCTAGTAGGAAAATGGCGGATGGAAAATAAAGGCCTGTATAGGCGAAGGAGGAAAGGGGTGGAGGGGGAGATACAAATATTATATCAATTTCTGGATCGAGAATCAGGATAATGATGGTTCGAGATTTCAGGATTCCAGGATTTGGAATGGAAAACTTTTGTGTATGCGTTTGTTTCATACAGCGAGCGTTTGGCGTTATTTTTTTGTCTTTGCTTTTTTTGGTATCGATTCATTTGGCATCGTTGGGTGGGATAGGATTGAATCTGACCGGATTGCCGAGGGCTGAGATGAAGACGAAACAATAGGTAAGAAGCAGAAGTGTGAAAGAGGGTGGTTGTATATACATTGTATAAGAAAGACAGGATAGCGTGCGTGATTCTATACCTTCCTACATACCTATCTACCTATCTGTGGATTGGATTGGATCGAGTATTGAATGTTGGGACATGAACCCGCTTGAATACAGTTGGAGATAAGAATAGGAGTTAAGGTAGAGAATATCATTGGAGAATAAATATATCAATGGAAAATATCTGTCGGGAATATCTGTTACGAGTATTGGGTGTTGAAATGCAGTGCAGATAGAGTAAAAGTGACAATTATGTGAATGTGAATGTGAATGTGAATGTGTATGTGTATACTCGAACTACTGATAGTCTATCTACTTGTCTATATGTTTATATGTTGTGATAATCTCTCTCGTGTTGTGAGAGGGATTGTGTGTTCAGTGTTCAGTGTTCTGTGTATTTTTCTTTTCTTCTCTTTCTTCTTTTCTGCTACTGTGGTGGTGATATTGATGCTGTGGGGAGGGAGGTATTAGGTATTAGGGAGGTATTAGGAAGGTTGATGGAATCTGTATTGGACTTTGAAGTTTGGACTTTGAACCTTGAAGTGGATTGGATGGATTGGATGGATTGGATGAGTATGTGAAGAGTGTATATAAAGAATATATAATAGCAATACTAGGTAGATACCTATATAAATGACCTCGAATGATTCTTAAACTTTGAAGCGGATTTGTCGGATTTGTCGGATTGGATGGGTAGGTGGGTGTGTGGGTGAGGGTGTATGAGTGTATGAGTGTAAGGGTAAAGTAAGTAGATAATTAGGTAATTAGATAAATCGACCACCCTACTTTCTGGCCACCCCTGTTTTGGGCCACCCTTTCACATCAAAAATCACTTTTTTGGCCTATCAATATCTTTATTAATATTGAATATAATTTAATAAAAATTTATATTTATATAATTCAAATCATTCTAGACTTATATTAGAATTTTTAGATTTTTAGGATTTTTCTGAATTGAGATTCAGAATTTCAAAATATCAATTTTCGAATTTGTATAGAAATTACATACAAATTTAAAACTTTTATATAATCTTGAATAACTTTTTAACAACAATTATTAAAAGAAAATTATATATCTTTTTGAAGATTTTAAATCCGAATTTGTATAGAAATTCAAAAAAAAATTCAAAAAAATGAATAGATATAGAGATATAATATATAATAAGTTTGAAATAATATAAATAATTCTTGCAATTTTAAGGATATCCCTTTAAATATTTATTTATAAGGAATTTTCCATTTTTTCAAAATTTCTCAAAATAAATATATTGTTGGAAGTTGTAGCACATGCTCTGAGCTACTATGCATATATCACTTCTACTTCATAGTTAGATTTTATCTTAATATAATTAATCTATATAATCAATAATATATGCATTCCACTAGCCTACTTCTTTATTTTGAATAGATTATAAATTTAGTAGTTCTACAGTAAAATTAAGACTAAAAGCTTTTTAAATAGTTTATATTATTAAAATAGAGATTAATAATAAAAAGCTTTTATATAATATAATATTAATATATAAGATATATATAATAAATAGATTATTAAATAATAATAGTAAAGTAATTATTTATATTATGCCTTTTTTTTAAGTAAGAAAATTATAAGTTATTATTAAAAAGATTATTTATTCTAATTTAACACTAAAAAGTATTATCTACTATATAATATTCAATATTACTTCAAAAATCATTATCTACAAATCAAAATTCACTATTTTCAATTATTTTGTTTTAAAGCGAATTTCTTTTTTTAAATATTAATATATTTCAATCAAAATAATATAATTTTAAACAATTCCTTTTCCACTTTTTCATTCTATTATCAATTATGTTTAAATTATTGATGCAAGCTTTTTACTTGTAAAATCTTCAAAATGAATGAAGATACTAAATTCAAAAATTACTTTAAACACATCCCTCCTTTTATTTAAAAGAATTATGAATACTGGATTTGTCAAATAAGAATTTAATTTTAAAAAAAAGGTTGATTTTATATATACAAAAAGATATTGTATGAATATACATGGATTGTAGTAATCAACAATTTAATTCAGGATTTTGAAGAATTTCAAGTCTCTAGTAGTAGCAATAATACCACTACAAAAATTTAATTTAATATTAATAAAAAAATTATCTTTCTTAAAAACGATATTAATGTATTATCTTACATTTATTGCTTATTATCTGATAATAATAAGGTTTTAGTAAATGAATATAATATAATAAAGAAACTTTAGAATTATCTAGCAATCAAATACTCCAGAATCAATAATATTGTAATAAATAAGTATCTTTTTAAAATTAAGATCTTCTCTTTCGATGATACCTTTAATATAATTATTATAAATGTATAAGATAAGCTTAAAAATCTTCAATAAAAGCTCTTATCTGCAAATACTTTAGCTAATACTTTGTGTATAAATAAATTACTTTTTTAAAATCTGATCTTGTTTCTTTCTAATGAGTACAAAGTTATTATTAATATGATTTGTATTGTTAATTCTACTTTAAATATTAATGATAAAATCAAGTATTTATAGATTAAAAAGGCAGAGATATAGATCTTTAGAGATTCGGTATATCTTGCAAAAGGAAAGAAATATATTCTATTTTATTATTAATATAAGGTTAATATAAGCTTAGAGACTGATATATCTATTATTATTTATAAACTTTATAATAAATCTAGCTACTTAGTTCTAAAATATTTCTAATTTTATTACATTAAGTATTTCTTAAAATTCGATTTAAATTATAAATAGAAGAAAAAACAATTTATTTCTTTAATACAAAAAGACAAAAAATATAGGAAGTATAAGGTTTATATTACTAAATTAAGCTTTGATATTACTAAAAATATTATTAATAATAAATTTAATTCTAAGCATTGTTATCTTACCAAAGAAAGTATTAATAAAATATTCTTATTACAATGGTATACTGATATTAACACCACTTCATATATATCTAATCAACATTTTCTATTCAAAAGTTTAATTTGTACTCCGCAACAAAGGATAATAATTAATAAAAAAGTTATATATTTGAATAAACGAGGAATAATGGATATAATATACAAGGATGGAATAAGAATATTATTAGTTAATATATTATATATATCTAGATTGGGGGTTAATCTGTTTTTAATTAAGAGAATTTGTAAGATAGGATTCAAAGGTACATTTAATCTCAAAAAAATATATTTCATATTAGAAAATAATAAGAATAATAAAATTATTAAAGTAATAATGAAAGATAGAATATATATTATTTTATATATAAAATCAGAATATGAAAATTCTATATTCTTTGCATTTTCTATAGAAATTATTAATAGAATGAAAGGGGAAGTCAAAGAATTAACTATAATAAAAAAGGAAAAATATCTTATTTGATATAAATACTTTAATTATTTCAATTTTAATAAAATCAGAAATTTATATAAAATTATTATACTTTAAAGATCTATTAAGATCCCTTTAACTTTTAATATTTATAAAATATATACTTTTATAAAAATAACTAATAAAATCCCAAGCTAATTAAATACACAAAAATCCAAAAGATTAGAATTGATTCATTTCAATATTACTAGTTCTTTTCCAAGATTTATTTGAGGATATAGATACTTTCTTTTCATTATTGATAGTGTTACAAGAATAAATTGGATTATTTTATTAAAATAGAAAAGCGATGTAATATTATTATTGAAAGACTAGAAGCAAGAAATTGAACTTGCTATAGGTGTAGCTGTAATTGCCGCCAGAATTGATAATATACTAGAGCTTCTTTAAGCCATTTGGGAATAGAAGGTTGGTGTATAATTAAAGGTTATAGTGATTGTATTATCTTATTAAAATAATTTAGTTGAATATAATATATATATTATAGAAATTGATATAAAAGTAATATTAAAAAAAGCCTATTTATTATTAGAATTTTGAAATAAAACTATTGAGTATAACATATACATTTGAAATTATATTAATATTGGCTTAAATGCAAATGAAATCGATCGAAGTTTACTTAAAGTATTTACAGGTATATTACCAAATATTAATATATATAAGATCTGAGGGAGTTGATATTACATATATATTAATCCCAAAACTATTCTAAAAGAATAAAGATATAATAAACTTTGTAATATAATAAGAATTAAAATATTTCTAAAATATTTGAAAAATACCACCAAGTATATAAAGATTTATTCATTAAAACTAGATTATATTTACTATTTTTATTATATTATAATTAATAAAAGCTATAAAGAAAGGGATTTGAATCTCAAACTCAGAAACTATATAATTGAATTACAAAATACTAAGAATATAGAATCTAATCGTAGGCTTTACAGTAAATCTAAGAATGTTCTTGAATCATTATTTATTCTAATTAATCCATTAATATTATCAAATGAAATAATCACAGATTTGATAGAGATATACTTACTAATATCAAAATGAATAAAGATTGAAATATTATACTTTAATAAAAATGAATATGGAAATATCCAATAAATAACTAATGATTTAATAAGATTAATAGAAGAAAATAATAAAAAAAGTAATATTATTTTATCTAATATAATTTTATTATTTAATCATACACCATGGAAATTAAGGGCATCTAAGGATATAACTTTATTATTTGATTATACACCACCAAATTCGAGTATATTATTTGAGAATATATTATCTGATATTATATTATTTAATAAAATTTTATTATTTATTATATCTATATTTATATTTACTTTTATACTACTTTTGAAATATAATCTTAGGAAGAGAAAGAGAAGTAATAATAATAATATAGAAAAACAAAGAAACTCCAAAATCATTTGAATTTTACTTACTTTTTTAAATAAGTTAGAATCAGAATTAATTGAGTATATCATAATTGTTATTCCAAATATTTATTAATTTGAACAAAAGACGAATAATGAAATTACTTTAAAGATCTTAATTATTTTAGTAAATATATTAATAAAAGCTGAGATTACTCTATTAGTAATAGAAATACTCAGAATCAAAATATCAAATATATATAAAAAAGCAATGGTAAACAAAAAGTATGTAAAAAACTAGTAAACTGCAATTTAAAAAGAAATAAACTTATTGGTTAAGAATAGCATTTGGGAAGAATTTATTTTATTACAAGGGAGCAATTTAATTTCAATAAAATGGGTATTTGTTGTTAAAACAAAGGATAATAAGATAAAATGATTTAAGGTTAGATTAATGATTAGAGGGTTTAATTAAGTTTTAGATAAAGATTACAATAAAATCTTTGTTTCTATTATTCAATTTAATACTTTTTGCTTTTTTCTTATAATTATTATAAAAAAGAATTTTGAATATTCTTATTTTAATATCAAAAATATATTTATCAAATTACATTTGAAAGAAGAAATCTATTTAATATTTTTTTAAGGTGTTTATATTTATTATAATTGTGTTCTATATGTATTTTGGAGTTTTTATGGGTTAAAACAAGTTAATAGAGATTAAAATCTTTTTTTAAAAGAAGAATTAATTAAAATGAATTTTATACAAAACCTTGTAAATCCGTGTTTATATATTAATTACTCACATTAATTAATTCTTCTAATATATATAGATAATATTATTACTATTGCTGTATAAAAACAAAATATTTAATGGTTTTATTATAATCTTTCTACTTAATTTAATATTAAAGATCTAAGGGAGATTAATAAGATCTTAGAAGTATATATTATTTATAACAAATTAAAGAGAGTATTAACTATAAATCAAAAAGAATATCTAAATGTAATACTTACCCAATTTAGAATTTTTTATAATTAATATATTTTAAAAAAGATATTAATCTTAGATTATAATCAATTATAACTAATGCTTTCAAATAATAAGCTTACTAATGTAAACGAATATTAATAAGCAATCGGTAGTATAATTTATTTTATAGTTTATACTAAATTGAATATCACATTTGGTTTTAGGAAATTAATATAAGCTATATTTAACCCTATTAAATACTATAATATTATATTCAAAAACCTTATAAAATATTTGAAATTAACTATTAAATAGAAACTACATTTTAGACTTGGGGGAGTTTAATCAAATATTTGCAAAGAATATAATCTCCCATAATATATCATCAAAGTATACACTAATACAAATTGGGTAAGTAATAGAATTAATCGAAAAAGCATTTCTAATAAAGTAGTAATATTTTATAGTAAATTAATTTTATAAATAAGTAAGAAGCAGATATCTATAGCTATATCTAATATAAAAACTAAATATATTTCTATAGTAATATTTATTAAACAAGAGCAATAGATAGCTCAACTCTTAAGGGATTTAGAGTGATTATAATATATTGGAAGTAATAGTAGAGTTTAAATGCTTGGAGATAACTAAGAAATACTAATATTAATTAAGAATCTATATTTATACAAATAATTAAAGTATATTAATATATATTATTATTTCATTTATAATTTTATAGAAAAACATCTAGTCAATACCAGTTATATTAATATAAACAATATAGTTATAGATAAATTAATAAAATTATATACAAGAGTGATATTTGAGAAATTTAAGAATATATTGGGGTTTTAAAAAAAGTAAGCTTTTTGGGAGAGTATTGGAAGTTGTAGTCTATACTCCAAAATCAATTAAATCAACCAAATTGATTAAATCAATTAAATTAATTAAATTGATCAAATTAACCAAATTAATTGATTAAATTAATTAAATTGATTAAATCAACCAAAATTATTAAATCCATTTATTTTATTTATTTTATTAGATTTATTAAATTTATTTTACATCGAATTTATCAAAAATTAATGATTTCAAAAAAATTATGTGGAATAATAGATAAGCTTAAGGTCTATTTGTATACAATTGGATTTTGATGGTTTTCTATATTAGAACAATAACCCTACAATCAAGGAATAATGAATTTCAAAGTAATCAATTATTGAATATATAAAAGGAATTTTAAAAAAACTAACTATTGAAGTTAAAAAAGTAAGCTCTCTGGGGGAATATTGGAAGTTGTAATATATACTTTAAGCTACTATGTATATATCACTTCTATTTTGTAGTTAGATTTTACCTTAGTACAATTAATCTATATAGTTAATAATACATGTATTTCACTGGCCTGCTCCTTTATTTTGAACATATATTATAAATTTATAATAAAATTTTATAATTTATTTTTAGCTATTTGCTTTTAAAAGTTATTAAAGATTTTATAAAGTTTTAAATTTGTATATGATTTCTATACAAATTGAAAATCAATATTTTGAAATTTCAGAAATCAATCTACAAAAATCCTAAAAATATGAAATTTTCAGAATAAATTTAAAATAGCTTGAATTATATAAATATAAAATTTTATTAAATTATATTATATATTAATAGAGATATTGATAAACCAAAAAAGTGATTTTTGGTGTGAAAGGGTGGCCCAAAACAGGGGTGGCCAGAAAGTGGGGTATCCGACTTAGATAGATAAATAGATAAATAGATAAATAGATAAATAGATAAATAGATAAATAGATA